>APFE030790517.1:0-47379 GCA_000404065.3 Pinus taeda
TAGCAGCAATAGAGTAAGAGATGGAACACATAAACACACTTATAATAACAAGTAGGAAACACACCATCAGCACAATAATCCACAAGAATCCACAATGATGTCTGCAAAACCATGGCCTTCCTTTTCCTCAAATTGCAGAGATACAAGTAAAATATACAATAGAGCTTCTCCCTCAAGAGTCCAACCATGAAAATGAGTAAGAGAAGGCATAATATAGAAGATATAACTCCTTCCCCACCTCTAGGGGTCGAGCTCAGCTTCCTAGGAGCTGTTGCAACTAATTCTAAATTAATCACTAGATAATAGGCCAGCTCAACAACTTGCCTCTAAAACTTAGGAAGCCTATCCATGCATTAAATATTCACTATTTACATCAAAGAAGCTTCTAGAAGAGGTAAAAAAGAGTAAAAGTATCTAATGCCATGAAAGTTACACAAAAATCCATCATTTACATGTCCAAATGGTCAACCCAAGTGAAAACTGTGCTTAGCTGGCCGAACTGGTCAAAAACTGGCAAATTTTTCTCTACTGGTCGCACCTCTGGCTCTACCGGTCGCACCTTTTGGCAGCGCTGTTTGAGGGCCTTCCCGGAGTCCAAATCAGATGTAGGAGAGCTCATTGGAAAGGTCTAGAAGTCTACTTTCCAACCCAACCGGAATTTCTGAATTTGGAGTTGATTTGACCCCTCAAAAATCAAATCTCCCAAGGTTGCCTTCTGTAACTCAAAAAGGGGGCAGAAAGTCAAAATTTGGCTATATTTTGAGCTTTTGGGTGCCCAAATCTCCACAAAAATTTGAAATCCTTCCATAGGCAAGTGTATTTTTGCATGAAAAATCCAACCATATAAAGTTTTCCCCATTCTGAGCTATATCGACTACCGGTCTCGTACGGGGTGAGACCGATAGAATGGCCAAAACCTGTTAAATTCCCAAAAATGCCAAAAATGCCTCAAAATTCTCAAAATCTCTTGGGTTTGCTGCCAGAAGGAAGATTATGAGTACCGTGATGAGTAAGAGAAGCTTCAGCCAAGATACTGAGCGGGTTGGTCTTCTTCCTTCCTTTGGGAGCCTTGGTCAACCTTCTTTGAAGAATTTTCATCTTCGCCTTGCAAACATGCATTCTTGCCCAATAATGATTTTTCATGTTTCTTAGCAAGTTGTTTTTCCGATTGGCCTTAGCCAACAGCCCCTCTAAGTGTGTGTTGACTCGGATAAGCATGGATTCTCTCTCTTTGGGCAAAAAGTCAACGGGCCTCCTACGGTTGATGACTCGGTCACTTCGAATTCTCCATAGCTCGTCCAATTCCTTCTCATCCTCCAGCTGTTTGTTTCGCTGCTCCAAATAGTTTATTACCCATTTGGCCCTCAACAAGTTTGTTTGCAATGACTGAATCTCGGTGTTTTGCTCTTGGATAATATCCCTGAGCTCTGTGGTAGGAGAATCAGCGTCAAGATCAATAACCGGAACACCATACACTCTCTCCTCAATCATGGGCTGCTTGCCCCTCTCTGCTACCTGTGCTGCTGTCGGCAACGAGGCCCCTTCCACCTGATGTGGAGATAACACTCGCTGCTCTGATGATGACGACGAGACCCCTTCCACCTGCTGTGGAGAAAATACTCGTCGAGCTGCTGCAAACAAGGTTCTATGACCTCTCTGATATGTACACTGTGGTGGGGAAACAACATGTGTCGGCACAATAATCTCGGGCTGGGGTGATGGACCTCCCTCCTCATGAATGATCTGTGGCTCTGGATGTCCTCTCTCTGGCTCTGGCTGTGACCGTGATGGCACTGTAAAGACCTCATGAGAAATGAAGTCTGCCCATGAAATGCCCTGCTGCCTCAACTGGTCGATTTAGCAGCTTGGGAGGGCGATTTGAGTGATTTAGCAAGTTTCTGGCAAACTCAGCTTGACTAGTCGCACCCCAAACTCGACTAGTCGCACCTCTCTGACTGGTCGCACCAGTTCAAAAATTGCACTGTGGGAGTAGCTCTGACTAGTCGCACCTGCCCAACTGGTCGCACCTCAAACTCGACTAGTCGCACCCCTGTTGCAGGAGGTTTTTGGAGACCTTATTGGTGTCGGAATTGGGCGCAAGATAGCTAGTTGGAAAGGTATTTGAGTCTACTTTCCAACCCAAGTGGAATTTTTCAATTTGGAGTTGATTGTACCTGTCAAAAATCAAATCTCCCAAGACTGGTCAAAAAGTGCCAAATGAGGCTGCCTGAAAGAAGAGTGCTTTTGCAGTCAACTTTTGAATGCCTTCCTCAACCCCAAATTTAGCCCATGATAGCTCATTGGAAAGATATATTTGTCTAGTTATCATTTTACCCATAAATCAAATCATTTGGCCAACCAAGCTAGGAGAAAACTTGATTTTCCCAAGGTCACTTCAGAGGTGTCTTTGATTCTCCTGAGGCAACGATATTCTTGACATTTCTCTCAAACCATGACACATGTGTAAAAATTGAAAGAGGTTTTTCTTCTTTGGAATGTTTTGGACAAGAACCTCTCTCATTTTCCCAAAATTCATCTTTTATTGCTCTGAAGCATCATTTGAGTGCGACTTGTCCCGATGTGTGAAACAAGGAATTCTGTTGAAATGAAGTGAGATGAAGGGGATAGGGGGCTTCTAAATTCTTGGGGAAATTTGTGGGAGTGGGGAGGGATGTTAGGAAGTAGGGGAAAGTGGAATCTCAGAGATTGAGTGAGGGGAAGGATCCAAAAGGGAAACACGAGGCCCAAACCTAGAAAATTTGCCAATTTTTAGCTAGAAACTAGGGTTTGTGGAAAAATTAGAATTTGGCGCGATCTAAGGGATGGAAGTGTTGATAAGGTACATGAAGGCATAGGGGGAAGTGTATGAACATCAGGGATTATAGTTTTTGCTGATGATTCGGCCCCCAGAGAAAATTGCTTCAAAACCCTATTAGAGGGAAATGAGCTTGCCTAGGCACAACTGAAGCATGAACAAGACGTAAAATGACTCATTAGACACTGACATGATAATGAAAACCCTATGAATGATGATAGGCTCAGCTGAATGATGACATGGACTGACATTTGGGCAAACACTAGACCTAATGCCTAGTGACCAAATTTTTCTTGAAGACTCACTGAAATGACAAAATTTGACCTTGACACTTCAAAATCACTTTGTAAGAGCACTTGATCACTGGAGGAAGGCTGTAAATACTGACACTAACACCCTCAATCACTTTGTTTATATTCTGAATTTGATTTAAGGACAACAAAATTAAATTTCCAATTCAAATCAAGTTTGGTATTAGTGATATTGGTTTACTTGTGCAAGGAGGATTTAATTATTTTGCAAGTGTTTAAATGCTTACAAGGTTGAAGCTTAAGAGAGGAGAAGGCAAGCTTGTTGGTGTAGGTTCTCAAATTGGAGCAAGGAGAAGGAGGGCATAATTGCCACAATATCCATCACAAGTTTCACCTCCTGTTGTACCTGAGGCTTTAGTAAGCATGGGCATGAGTTCAAAGCATGATAGTCTTCAAGATTCAGAGGATATTATTGCATTTCTCCAACAACAGAACATGGAGGACAAAAGACTACATGAAGATGCTGAGGAAGAGAAGCAAAAGATACGCCTCATGTTGTAGAATGTTGTGGAGGAACAGATTGATGAATGTTCTACAACCAGAGTGTTGTGGTGTCCAACCACGCCCATTTTAATATTTTATAATTTTCCTATGAAATTTTATTATATAAAAATGGGGACCCTTTATAAATTTTAAAATACAAAAAAATGAAAAATAATATATATATATATATTTTTAATAATAAAACATTTTTAGTTTTAAAACCATTTAATATATTTCATAAAAATATAAAGTATCTAAATAGCCTCGAGACCAAAACTCATACTTAGGCTTTTAAAGCCCTAAGTATTAAACATGGGTTATTTAATATAAAAATATATAATAATCAGAGTTTTAAATTCTTTCCCAAAGTTTAAATATTTTTAAAAGAAAAAAAAAACTTCAACATATCCAAAATCACAAATAAACATAATATATCATGGTATACCCACGACCTCAGTGAAACACAATAGCAATATGTAAAGTCGGACCTGACGACGGAATTAACTCCAATTAATAAAATCCCCACATCTGTGGTTATCGCAAATTATAAAAGCTTTTAAACACACATGGACAACAACATAATCTGAAGGATAAAACATGAGAGTACATTTGTATTAACAAGAGATATCCATTTATAGTACATTATGTGACCGTTGGGTTCCACATCCCAAGGTCTCTTGGACTCCTTTTGTCTATTCGGCGTCCACACTAGCCTATTGATAATTAGGTGTCTAACATTCCTCCCCTTAATTCGAAGGGTTATGTATGAGTCCAAGAAGAGAGTTGTAATACAAAATGTGCAAAAATGCATGGCAGCACTAGGCTAAATGTGCTCTTTGAAATGTTGGTATAAAGGGGGGTGGTTTAAGGATGACCACCAACACTGGAATGCTTAGTGCAGTTCCTGGAACTCTTCCAAAACTAGCAAGAAGCTAAAGTCTTCTGCTAAAGGAAGTGCTCCTATTGTTTTGAAGAAGGAAACCTTCAACCATGAAAGGGAGGTATCACCCTGCACAAAAGGGAGAACTTCAACCTAAAAATGGAAGTCTCAACCTATGATGGTTTAAGGATGACCAACAACTCTGGAATGCTTAATGCAATTCCTAGAACTCTTCCAAAACTGGCAAGAAGATGAAGTCTTCTGCTAGAGGAAGTGTTCTCAATTTTGTTCCTAGAATTCTTCCAAAACTAGTAAGAAGCTGAAGTCTTCTGCTAGAGGAAGTGTCCCAGATTACCAACTGAAGGTATGCTCAGGGGCATCTTTGTCTCTGGCTACAACTCTGAATCTGGTGTGAGAGGTTGTGGCTCAGGCTCGCTTGATGTGGCTTTGAAGCTTGTAGATGACCATCATTTCCCCCCCTGTCAGATACAAGGTGAGATGATGGAGAAAAATCAACTGCAAGACTGTTCAATACTCTGGAACAAGTTCTGACATGTGATTGGAATATCTTCTTGGCTGCTGATGCCCATTTCCAAGAAGCGATCCATCCAATATGAATCTTTGTTCTTGCAGGACGTTTGTTTCTGAAGCATTTGTGTGAAGAATGGGTGGTTTATGACAGTGCTTACATGGATGAAGATCAAAATAGTGATCTTTCAACTGGCCACCTCGGTCATAGTGTTGGCATTTCATAATCTTTAATTGTTGTTGCTGCTGTGGAAGAGGAGTAGAATCTGGAACAACTGGATGTGAACTATCATGAAGGAATCCAACACTCTGAAACTGAATGGGCTTTGAGTAGTCTGGAATATGAAAGGACAAGTCCTTGTCATATCCAAGACCAGTTCTGTGCTTGTTGTGGACACGCTGTTCCCAAGGTCTGATGATGGGCTTGGGAAGTGCAGACTGAGTTTCTGCATCTGCATGTACAATTGCTGCTTGATGGGAATCTATTTCAATCTTTTGAATAGAAACAGGTTCAAAATGACTCCTCTGTTTTAATTCTTCTTGTTGTAGTTGAGATTCGAGTTGCAAAAACTCAATTTTCTCTTTTGCATTTTGTAGGCAGACTTGAATGCCTGTGAGAGAAACTTTGCTGACTTTTAATGTATCATGAGTAGTAGATAATATCATAGTTTTGAGAAACTCTAATACTCATTGATTCTGGCCATTTTTTTTCTTCAATGTCAAATTTACACCTTAAAAACTGATTACAACTACTACTCAATGCAGAAAAGTGATACCCGCTCATAGTACACATCAATATCCTTTATAAATGTGCAGCAAATGATCAATGTTCAACCAGCAAGCACCAATTACAATACATATAAAAATAAGAGTTTACTCATGACCAGCACTATGTTCTGACAATACAACTGACTAAAATTTTCTCCACAAAACAATCATTGCCTTTATACAACCCACCAGAATCTTATGTAGCAGTCGAATCAAGGAATCAATGCACATATATGTAGACAAAAAACTATAATGAGTTTTAAATACAATGCCACACTGGGGCAGCAACAACCAAAAACTTCTTCACTCTTCACTAAAATACATGTTCAGAATTTACACAATGATGTTGTAGATGCTAGCAACCATTTAACTATTTTAATAGATAAAGGGGAGAGCTAGTACACAAACAAAATCTGATATATATATATGCACTATCTATGATGGCATTAACTCATGGTTCGCTTCGGCATTGGAGATACTAGATTTGAGTAAGTTACTGGTGGATTTTTGGCTACCTCTTCAACATATATCAACACCTTAGTATGACCAACACATCCTCTTCTGAAATAGTTGTTTAAAATTATAGCATTCGGTCATACAAGAAATTTAATATGTGCCCTTTAACAATCTTAGTCTTCTATTTGTGAGAACAAATCTAGCAACTCACCTGCGGATGCGCCAGGTTAGTTTAGTTCTTGTTTTCACCCAAGATAGTTTTTTTTTTTTTTTTTTTTGTGTGGATGCCGCAACTTGCAAATGAAAATCATTTGTCCATAGAATCGTCCAGCATCAATTCTTCTCTTCGTGCCGCTGGTTTTTTTTTACCATACCGTCTCTTAACAAATTTGTGACTATGATACAATTCCACCTTTAAATTTATTCTACACCTCTATGGTCTTTTATACAATTACTCAACACAACACAAATTCCAAGGTAGCAATACATTCACCCAGCAGAACACATTCATAAGTAGCACAACACACATTCACAATTTTTATTCAATGTGCAACATACCTCTTCAACAATCTTCATGTAAACCGCCTTTAAAAACCAAGAGAGACTGCATCTCCTACTTCAAACAACCATGGACTATGCCAAAAACAGATGATAGAATACATAAAACAAGTATGCAACAATTGAAAATCCGAATGACAAAACTCAGTGTACCCTTTTGCAAAACACCAACTATAATCCACCTCTCTTGCTACAGGATCCATATTGCGTGCCTGATTTCGTGATTGTAGTCATTTTGTGTGGGTGATGGTTCTCTCACCTCTCAGGCTCATATAATTACATCATTGATATGGAAATAGAAACAGAGTCACAACTAAAAGCAAGACTTCGTTGTAGGTAAGACCAACTTTAGAGCTAAGTGGATTTAATTACTGACAATCCACTTGACATAAAATTCCAACTCCAACGGCAAAATCTAGCTCCGTATTGGATCACATAAATTAAACCAGCAAAATCTAGTTGATAGCCAACATCATTACTGAGATATTTGTGCATGAAATCAATCTCTAACTCTCTGACAGATGTAGAGTTGAGTGGAAGCACTTTTCAGTATGGGTTGACAACCATATCACAATATTGTGGAGTTCAAAGCCCTGAAATTCCAGTCAAGGAAAAACTTCTAAACTATATGAGGTATGGATGCAATTAGGCAATAGAAATGGCAACGACAGCTAATATGGGGATGCTGGATGGTGCCTACTTTTTAGGTAGGAACGAGCTTCTAGCATGGATCAATTCTACCCGACAACTCAATCTCTCCAAAATAGAGGAGGCTGCATTAGGAGCTGTTCAATGCATCGGAGGAGACCAGCGGATTTCAAAGGACAGAGAAACGACATCCCAAGTAGAAGCTCAAGGGTTTCATGGATCCGATATTTAAGGATGAGTATCCATTGGATGTGGCTTTCGCTATGGTAGAGCTAGCTAGGGATGAGTGAATGAGGATTTGAATCACCGGTTCTATCTACCGCAGCGTCATCGACGAAACCCCAGTGGTCGTGAAGCAGATTCAGGGCGACATCTCTTATCAAATTGGGATTCTTCAAAAGCTGAAGCATTTCAATGTGGTGCACCTCTCGGGGTTCTGTGTGATAGAAAGCCGTTCATATCTAGTATTCGAGTATGCCGATAATGGCTCACTCACCGACTATTTACAGAGCAATTCGGTGCGACATTGATAGACTGTTAAGGTAGGCACAAACAGACTATCAGCGTATCAATGAAACCTCTGTTTTTGACAAAGAAAACTTTTGAATTTGCAGGTCTAGATGAAAGTTTCTTCTCTTGAGTAGAGAATAAAATAATGTCTAAGTACAAGATAATATTAAATGTGTATCTTATTCGGTCTCATAGTATTCAAATTCGAGCAAGTTGAGCGCTTGGTAACAATTGTAACAGATAGGGTGCAGGCTTGATAAGTTTGAAGAGACAAAGAAAGATGTCGAGGCGTTACAACTAGGGTAGGTAGGTGACAGAGATTATAATTAATGAAATGGCCAAATGAATAGTGGACGTTGTAAAGACAGCATGCTGACAATTGCAGAGAATGCCCAAAAATGAGAAAATGTGTTTCTGACAGAGACCAAATCAGTGGAGTGTTAGGTCATGTAGGCAATTAGAGCACTCAAGTTCTGGCAAGTAGGATAGAGCCAATAGAGAAAAACTGACAAAACTAGTGGCTCAAATTGGAGCAGGGTCAGAATTCGTCCACTTTAATACCATGTTAAACACACATGGGTAGCAACCTAATCTGAAGGATAAAACATGAGAGTACATTTTTATTAACAAGAGATATACATTTATAGTACATTATGTGACCATTGGGTTCCACATCCCAAGGTCTCTTGGACTCCTTTTGTCTATTCGGCTTCCACACTAACCCATTGAGGATTAGGTGTCCAACAAAAACCATGTGCCCATTCCATAGGCCTTAGCAAAATGCGTTTGTGATCTGACTTCACGGTATGACATCATCATTACATCATCTTCCATGTCATTTCCTTACATCGCAATCATAAATTTGTACGACAACACTTGTTAACCACCACTCCATAATTGTGATGCGATCAACCCATCCCTTCTTTTCCACGATTGCGATTGAAATGCCCCTGATTGCATGCAATTGTGATTTGTTTTAATAAATTGGCCCTGTCCCGAATGAAATTTCTTCTTTTAAAAGATGACTACTGGATTTAATTTACAGTTTGTAATAAATCTCATATTTATATTATGACTTATTGAATCATTGTTTCTCATTTTCAGGTACATGATAGAAGAGACAACTACGCAGATAAGGGACATACCAGTCCCATTAAATTGACAAGCATAAAGATATTTCGATCGAATAGCAAGGCCGATGAGACAAAACAACATTCTAAGAGATTATGATTAAAAGTAGTTTTTATTTGTGCGTTATCTTTTCAAATTGTAAGGATTTGTTTAATTCCCTCAGAGTTGTGTGCAAACATTCTATTTTTAATTTTTTCATTCTCTATTTAAACCTGCTGATTGTATTGAATAAAGGGGGTCCAGAATTTGAAAAATAAAGCCTTTGAGGCTTGCACTTTTGTATCTCGTAGTCTTTTTTAATAGAATGATAGGATCTAGGTTCTTGTTTCTTTTGCTTAAAGAGGCTTCAACTAGTTGCATTTCTGTACTTTTGGAGAGCTTTTGGGATGAAGAAAAAGGACCGAGACTGTGTATTTTAATAAAGGAGAATGATAAGTGTTAGAGTCGGTCTGGTCAGTCCTCCGTCAAAGATCAAAACTCTTTATGCATTTCATTTTTAGGTGTCTTGCTCCATTCACCCAGCTGCATTCCGCTAGGGGCATGCCATAATCTGACAGAGAAGGTCATGCTAGTCAGTCCCCTTCATGTATGGCTCCTGCTGGCTCAGTTCTTTTGTCAATAGTCATCAAAGCCCACTACAGTCAAGGTCTGGTCCTTTAAAATAAAAAAGTCATTTTCGATGTCTAGGTCTAGGGATTCATCAATTTGGTCTTTGAACATGTCCAGTAAAGCCATGCAGGCAAGAGTGAGGCCCTTACACAGTCATGGTTCAGAGAGCTTCATCGTCATGTTGATAGACTTCGACTCTTCTTCAAAACTCTATTTTAAAGAAAAGTCAAACAGTGTTATTTATGACAAATTGTCAGTTGATTTCTTCAGATGCAGTCATGGTTTCCATGGCCAAATGTCCTGTCGTGCAATCCCTGCAAAGAGTGCCGAAAATTTCATCATTTGAGCTAAAATTTCAAAGGGAAAGTGAAAATCAATGTGTTTTAAAGTCAGTGAAAAAGTGTCAAAACACAACATTAGAAAAATGGGTTTTCAAGGAAGCAAAAATTTAACCCATCTCTTCCAAGGCTATATATACAAGTTTTCATCAAAACCAAAGGCATTGTGCTAATCCAAGCCTTGGAGAAACGTTGCAAAATGTGTGAGTGTGCATCATGAGTGTTTGAGGGAGTTGGAGGCGGTTTCAAGGAGCGCAGCGCACATACTCAGGGGCGCAGCGCACACGGAGGGCGCGACGCACACAGAGCCTGCCCGCAGTTCAAGTTTTCCACGGGCGCGGCGCACTGGTTTTTGCGCGCGGCGCACACAGACCAAGGGCCGAAACAAGTGCTAAATCACTTCAAATTTTTTGTGAAGCCCATCAAATTGAAAGGTAGGCTCTTTGACATTATTTTTTCATCAAGTTTTATCAATGATATGATGGTTTATACTGATGTTTGAATGCAACCAAATGCATAAAATCAACCCTAAGAAATCACCAAGAACCATGATGGCTAGGGTTGCTAAAGGGTGTTGGTAGTGCCAAGGTTCCAGTCCACCCATCATCTTCCCCTCACCTACCATTTTTCCTATCCTCCCTTTCTCATTTTTCCTAATATCCCTGCCCTAAATTACTACCTAACCCTCTCCCCTATCCTTCCACTAGTTGGTCAACATGACACCTCAAACCCTACCCTATCAAAATACCCAACCTCCTCCCATATCCCTAAACAAATTTATCCCTATAACCCCTATTCCCATTACAGTACTCCCTTCCTAATACTCCCTGTTTCATTGTTCCCCTTGGTGACAGATATCACAAAGGCACCCAGCCTCACACCATCATCAAAGGGCAGCCTAGGTACAGTACACACAACAGTCATGACATCATAGCATTCGTCAAAGTATGAGATGGAGACACAAAGTGACTCATCCTCAGAAGAGCAGGCTCCCAGGAGACATCACAAGAGTGGCAAACATGTCAGGGATGAGCCCACTACCCTCACCGAATTACAAGCATGCCCTCTTTCCATGTCATGTTTCCAGCACCTATCATGTTTTGAATTTTGTCAAAGGGTGGAAAATGTTAGAGTTCATCATGAGTTGGCTCGTCTATTTTTGCTTCATCTACATGGAGGTCAGTCTATCTTGGCCGGGGTCACTTTCACATTGACACCCGAAACTATATCAGTGGCAACAGGTATACCAAATGTTGGAGAACAGTTGCATAAGAAGAAGAAGGTGGATAGGCAACATTATGAGCCTTACATCTAGGCCAGATTCTTGAGTCAGCTCACAAGAGTCTTTCCCTTCAGATACTTGAAAGATGAGTATACTCCACTCATGAGATTGATCATGAAATACTTCAGCTGTGAGGGGAGGTTCTCTCGACTATACGCCTATCACATCAAGTTTCTCATGCACTTTACCAGGGTGAAGATGATGAACCTTCCATTTTTCATATGCAAGAACATAGAGAGTATGAACACCTTCATGCTAAATAAGACCCCTCAGCAGCAGCTTAACAGTGTGTATCACTTTGCTCTTATCCGGATTTTGGTGGATCATCAGTTGGGATTGCAGGGCATTGCTTGGGAGGACTTCATCTCCCGTGACTTCTTCAGCACATCACGGGTACTATCAGAGCCAGAGCAAGAGATGGGTGGTCCTTCTCATCAGTATGAGCACCATGAGACCACTACCATGCCAGTTTTTGTTACATATCAAAGATGAAGTAGGCACTTGTTTGCAGCATCAAAGCGAGTGTTATCTCCACCCAGGGTGGAAGGGGCCTCGCTTCCGCCATCAACCACACAGGTACAGGACAAGGGCAAGAAGCCCAAGGGAGGCTTGTCGGTTCTTAGGCTTCTTGGGTCAATATCCACCTGGAGAGACTGCTGGAGAAGGCCAACATAGACAAAAACATACTGAGGAGGATGGCTTATCATTACAGGGCACGGAACATGAGTGCAAAGGCCCAGATAAGGAGCTTGAAGGCCAAATTGAGCAGAGCAACAAAAGAGGAAAAAGAGCAAGATCACCTTCGAATCTTGGCTGAAGCTTCTGTGGCGCAGCATAGTGCCTCTTAGAGAACCTCCAGCCCAAATTTCAAGAAATTTGGGATAATTTTGGTCACATGGAAATTTTTTGGTACAAACACAGGTTTTTTCTCTATATGCGTCGCGCCACTGGCGCGACGCGTAGGATTGAGAGCTCCAAATGAGGAATGGTTTGCATTTTTGGATTTAGCATGCAAAATCACAACTACTGGCACTCGGGCAAGAAATTTGGGCATGATTTGAGTCTCCAGGAGGTCAAAAACACCCAAAAAATGGCCTCACTGCCCCTATTTTGACACACAGGAAGTAGCCTTGGGAGAATGAAGATTTGGAGGGCCAAATGAGCTCCAAATTCAAAAATTCCACTTGGGTTAGAAATTAGACAAGACAGGCTTTCCAACAAGCACACTTGGGTACATTTTGGACTCCTGAAAGTGCCTCAAAGTGGCGCGGCGCATACAGAAAATGGCGCGGCGCATATAGGAAAAAAGGCCTAAATTACCTCTATTTCGCGGAATTTCGATTCACGACTTTTCATAACTGGGCCCTCTCATATACACTTCACTTTTTTGGCACCAAAGGCGGCATTTAAAGTATTTTCACTCCAGATGGGCATCTATCCAAGTGGCAAAGGAAGGCAAAGGGTCACCCAAGCCATCTGTCATATTTGTGGTGTTGCACCTGTAGTTGATGTTTAGCTCTCCACCTCCATTTTGTAATGATTCGAGTAACTCCCCAACCCTTTGGTGTTCTATCTCTTCATGGCACATTCTATATATTGTATGCAAACTATTTGCAAAGGGTTGGTTGGCTTGCAACTTTCGGGAGACTGTGGGAAAGAAACTCTGTTTCTTCATTGTATATTTTTATAGAGGATTAATGAAAGGCAGCGGCTCTGTTTCATGAGATTCATGTGTTTGTGAGTGTAGAAAATGTGTTTCTTATGTTTCATATGTATCTTGTTATGTTTCATAGCTCATTTCATATTCATTTCCAGTGAAATTTTCTAAGTTAGATAAGGTAGAATTCAATTTTATTGCTGTGCCTATGGGAAAATTTCATGTTCAGTGTTCTTTCTTCCGTTGAAAAGGATTCATGTTGTCCATGCCCTTTTCACTCTCCTAAGCAATCTCTCCATTCCGCTTCATTTCAAACTAAATTGCTAGACTCTCCACCTATCTTGCCTCACGAAGTAATCTGTGCCTTTGTATTAAATTCTCTGTTCATTGCGGTCCATTGGTCCCATACCATCCCAGAAACACTGTCATTCATAAAAATCACTTCTTGTATCCATATTTCATTTACTAGCCTAAATCAATATTTCACTGTAAGTCATCTCAGACCATTTCGTTTACTTATTCGCTGAGCGTGACTCGGAGAGAGCCCTCTCTTATTTTGGTAGGGCTAGCTACCAGACTGAGCGTGGTTTGTGGTTACCCTGAATTTTGCCTTCTTTCAGCCTAAGGCAGATTTAGGTGCTAACAAGAGGAAAAGAGCGTATATGTTGGGAAATCAAGGAATTAAAGAGGAGACAATACCATGGAATTAGCCCACAATATTGAGTGGAGTAACGACTATTTGATCCCATCCAATAATACCATGTGTCCTAAGTGGTTTTGGTCCGAGGTATTGAGAGAGGCCTAAAACTATATAAGGAGGAGAAGATCATAAGGGCAGGGTGTGCAAGTGAAAGGGTTTCTAAGGAATATTTCTATCTGAAGTATATTTTATGTTGCAGGGGCTATGTTTGTGATTTGATTTGAAATATTCTATGCACCTTGAACTCAATCTTGGATCAAGATCATGAGACCTGAAATGACTTATCATTGAATGATCTGATATTAGTTGGGTCAGATCTGATTGTGTACACCTATTTTATTCTTTAAATGTCATGATCTGGGTTTGTCTAAAGTCTGGAATAGCAGCGAAGTTATGAGTTAATATTTGAAAATATATACATTGGTTCGTCTCGGTAAAAGTGCATGTACACGCAGGTTCTACTCTTCTAAGTAGCGTATACAAAGGAAAATCCTTTTCTTCATATTTGACTGATCTATATAATTAGTTCTGTTGTTTTACTGTAAAACTAGATGCATAAGGAGTTTGGTATCTGATTGATTGATTGTATAAGTGAGAAGGGTGATCTCTACTACTTCCTGTGTTAAGCTCTCTAAATTGACAGTAGATGTTCAATATATTGTTGATTGGTACAAGCTTGATTCATAAGGTTTATGTTTCAGTAGTTTTGAAGGTATACACAATTTTGATTAAAGGAGGTAGTGTATACATGCAGGTTGGGTTTAGTAAAGTAGCGTATACATTCTGATGCATGATTTTTGAGGTTGCAGCTGGTTCTGAATGATGATGTAGGTTTCTAGGTTCAGCACAATGTTCTGGTGACAGTGATCTGACTGTTCAGATAACTTATTATTGGTTGATGTAGTTTGAAATTTCTGATGGGTCCAGTATGAAAATTTGATGAAACGAGGCCTTCATGTGTATTTTTGTGTGCTAGGAGTATCCAGTTTGAATATTTATGAAACGTGGTCCCTGGAAGAAGAAACAAGGTCATAGCCTTTTGTCGGCACCTACTACTAGTAAACACATTGGCTAGTACAAGAGCCAGGGGGTTGCAGCTCCCTTCCAGCAGATGCTGGAAAATGAGAGAAGGTTGTAGCCTTCTATAGGTGCCTGCCTACATACTAGTATGATTTTGCACCAGTACAAGATTGTAAACATATTTTCTTATTATTAAAAGAAGACAAAAACGACAACAACAGGTGGCTTTTCTCCCGCATTGGGTTTCCACCTTAAATATTGGTGTTCATGTGTGTTGCTTATGTGTAATTGTTTATTATGGTTTTACTTCACTGTTTAACAAGTTACTGATGCACTGATTAAAGATCAACACATGATAAATTGATTAAACCATAAGTTCTCTGGGTATACGTTGGTTTCTCTAATAACAGTAGCGTGTACATGTTAGTTCACTTCACAGAAGTAGCGTATATAAATTTGTTTGGGAAATGAAAAATTATTGAACTAATAATACTGATTCACCCCCCCTCTCAGTATTATTTCTAACAGTTTCTTCCGGCGCATTTTCTTCGATGTGTTTCCCACCTTATGTTATCTTGTTCGGGCCTAGTGTATGGGAATTTCACTTCGCTAACAATGGCTCTGTTCGGTTCCATTTCCTATTCACTTGGTCTGCCATTGTAGCGCTGCTCAGCTAGAAATGTTGTTTGTAGAGGTTGGTTTCGGGTTTATGATTGCGCCTGTGTTTTTTCACCTAATCCTCCAGTGTAGCGCTGCTCAGCTGACATTGTTTTTTGTAGAGGTTGGTTTTGGGTTTATGGTTATGCCTGTGTTTCTTCGGTTTGCTTCATGGGGTGTTAAACAATGGCTTTGTGTTTGTTCGTTCTACTTCGTGGGGGGTTAACCATTGGCTTTGTGGTTTTTCATTCGGCACTTGCCCTTGTTTGAAAAGGATCTAGTGGGAGATTCGAGCAAATTCGATGGTTGACATGGAGGTCAGTGGTTCACTGGTAAATTTCTTGGGTTTTTTTTGCAAATTTGGCTATAATTTTTGTGGGTTTTATCACAAATGCTAATTTTCTCTGTTTTTGTTACAGGTAATTTTTATGGCTGACTTTGAAGAGGTATGGTGATGTTTGGGGTGACATTTGGACGTGGTGGTGGCTATTGTGATTCTCCATTAGGGTTCTAAATCCTACCAGCCACTTTGTTTTTTCTAACACTTGAATTTGTTGTTGGGAATTTAGCTCTGGTTGCGGTTTTATGTTTTTCAACACTTGAATTTTCTACTTGTCTTGAATTAGCTATTTGAATTAGTTGTTTGTTGTTTGTCTTGCTCTACAATGGTTATTGTGACTTGGATTTTGTTGCACTGTTTATGGTAGTGTTGGGCAGCTCGATAATCTTGCTCTGTGTTCTCTGTGTCCTACTCTACAGTGGTTTTTTTGTGTAAGTCAGCTTTTGATATTAACAGAAAGAAAATATGGTACAAAACTTCTGCATCTGCAGATTAACAGCCGCTTGTCAGCAGGCCTAACTAAAGTGACCAAGTTTCCGGTGACCAAAAGATTAACTGAAAAATCAAAACGGTACACCTCGCAGGGCGGCAGAGAACCATTACAAACAGAAGGACATAAACAAAGAAGAGTTGTCTGAGAAGACTTTCGACAAGCTCCTTAGACAGAAGACAGAACAACTTGAAAAGAAAGGGGAGACGCGGATAGCAGGACGCAAAAATAGAGAAACAGACCGCCTCGGCCCAGTGCAGACCGTTACATATTGGCTTGTCCCGGCTTGGGGGGGTTGCCCAGCTGAACACCGATCGATTCGCCCTTCTGCATCTCTGAGAGCTTGCTGTCATTGCCAATGACATTTCTTAAAAGTTTTATCAGAACGATGAGTTTTTTGTTGATGGAGTCAGCCTGTTGGTCCAACGAAGTCAGCTTGAATTCGATGCTTTCCACCACCGCCATATGATCATGCTCCATGGATTTTGTGATATTTTGGAGCTTTCACAGCTGCTCCACTTGCTCATCCTGTGTGCCCAGTGCCTTCGCAAGGAGGGTCTTCATGCGCCAACTCTCTGCTTGGGTTCTGACGAACTGAGTGGCTCGAGTGTTGGCTGTGCCTGGGTCCAGGAGCCAGTCGACTTCTTTGACCATTTTCTGATCCAGAATTTTTTTTCCTCCTCCTGGACCATGGCCTCCAGGTCGATGATTTTACGCTTGTTGCGTTGAGAGGTCCTTGTTTCGTACATTTCTCTTGCATGCCAAAGGTCTTTGTTTCCTGACTGATTTCGGCTGCCTTCCCCTGCCATATTGATGCTTACTTCCGTGAAGTTTTCCTGAGCACTGTCTGCAGAAGGAAAAGGCTCTGTCTTGCTACACGATAAAACAGTGCTTTTCCTGTTGGCTCTGGTGGTGGTTAAATAGCAAGTTCCTTGGAGGTGATCAGTGAATGGTTGCCTTTCGTCCTACTCTGCAGTGGTTATTGTGACTTGGGTTTGGGTTTGCGTTTGGGTCTTGGTGTGCATTCATATATGATTTTTCCTTTTACTATGGTTGATTCCAAATTGGGGCTTCTATCTGTAGAGAAATGGTTAGAATTCACGTTTATAATGTTTTCTTCTTGCTTTTATGCATGGTGTTGCATATCTCTCAAACAATGGAATTGCTCTATCTACTAACATGACAGGTTCATAGCTAGGGCACCCAAATGTCCCATTTTTTCTCTTGGTAATTGAATATGTCTCATTTTTTATTTCCTCAAAATCTTTTCCCTTTCTCCTTGCAGGATTTTCAATCTGCACTAATACCAATCTGCCCCTCCACTCAGGATGTTGCTTAAGAAATTGTTCCAATGCTAGTAGCTTAAAAATGATACCCTTGAGTATATCAATGTCATCAACACCTAACAACATTTTCTTCCCCTTGAATTGTTCCTTCGGCTCCCCAATTCTCAATGTAGTGTCTCGAATATTTAACATTGATTCAAGCTAGCCAATGTGAATTCCCACAGATATTGTTATACCTTCTAATCTTAGTTAGAATATTTTTTACGCATTCCACCATTTCAAGATTTTTGATACTGTGGGGATGCATGTAAATTCTTGTGCTACCTTTGCTTACACATTCCACCATTTCTTCTTGTCCAGAGTAGGATTTTTGTTGTTATTGTTTGTTGTCTTTGAAGTAAGGCTCGTTTTGATGGCACTCAGAGTGGATGACAATGCATTATGAATGGGTTTTGGT
This sequence comes from Pinus taeda, assembly GCA_000404065.3. Classification (NCBI taxonomy): domain Eukaryota; kingdom Viridiplantae; phylum Streptophyta; class Pinopsida; order Pinales; family Pinaceae; genus Pinus; species Pinus taeda. The sequence goes on from APFE030790517.1 coordinate 17,925, forward strand.
TTTGTATTTAAGGGGTTATTTCAATTTGATTGTCCTCTGTATTGCATTCTTCCATCTTTCTCTTTCCATTGGTCAGTAATATGTTGTTTCTGTAAACTAATTCTAAAATGAAAAGTCCATGTTTTCTTATTTAAATATTATTTATTTTATTTGATTTTTTCAAATTCGAGGCCTGCGAGTTATGGAATTACATATGTCTAGTTTAAATTTGATTAAGTTAAACCTCATAGTGTATATATTTATATTCTCTCTGGTTCCTCCGAGCTTTATATTTTTTGCAATGGGGAAGAAATTCAAAATTAATTAAAAATGATAATGGGTATTGGCAACAGGGCTCGAATTTATGACATCAATATGAATTTTCAAATTTTATAGTTTGTTTTCTTTGAAGTAAGGTTCGTTTTGATGGCACTTAGAGTGGATGACAATGCATTCGGAATGGGTTTTGATTCGGGGATTTGATTCAGAGTTAATTTGTGCATTGGTTTTCTAGTCTAGAATGTGTCAAGACTTACACTTTCTTGGGCTTGATTTGGGATGGGAAATGTTCATTTAATTATTCTCTTGGTTTGTTGATGCATTATTTGGCTCATTTTAGTAGAATTTAGTTTGGTTTTCATCCTTAGTTTGACATTAGAAGCAATGAGAATATTTCCCAAGTCAACTATTGATATCTTCTTCAACAGTATGATGGCTTGATTCCCTATCTTGAATTTTCAAGCATAAATTACCATAGGAAAAAACATATTTTTGCAAGTACAGATCCCAGATGTGATGTTCTAGATTGACATGTATCTTTATTCCCTCAAAATAAGTTATTTTTAATTGTTTCTAATATCTCCGTAACACCTTTTTAAAAAACTATTTTGCTTTCTAGTTTGTAATCGGTCTTACCACTGCTTTAAAACTTTTGACTATCTGTTCTATGTTGTTAGTTGAGTTATGTAGTGTTTGTGAATGCAGTGGTAATAATCCATTTCCTTTATATTTTGTCTACTTTTTTTATTCATTTCTTCTTGTCTAGAGCAGGATCTATATTGTTATAGTTTGTTTTCTTTGAAGTAAGGTTCATTTTGATGGCACTCAGAGTGGATGACAATGCATTCTAAATGGGTTTTGATTTGGGATTTAAGGGGTTATTGCAATTTGATTCAAAGCTAATTTGTTCATTGGTTTTCTAGTCTAGAATGTGTCAAGACTAACACTTTCTTGGGCTTTATTTGGGATGGGAAATTTTCATTTAATTATTCCCTTGGCTTGTTGATGCATTATTTGGCTCGGTTTAGTAGAATCTAGTTTGGTTTCCATCCTTAGTTTGACATTAGAAGCAATGAGAATATTTCCCAAGTCAATTATTGATATCTTCTTCAATAGTATGATGGCTTGATTGCCTATCTTAAATTTTTATGTGTAAATTACCATAAGAAAAACCATAATTTTTCAAGTACAAAGCCCAAATATGATGTGTTGGATTGAAATGTATTTTTTTTCCTTGAAATGAGTTATTTCTAATTGTTGCTAATATCTTTGTAACACCTTTTTAAATATTAATGTGAAAACTATTTTGCTTTCTAGTTTGTAATCGGTCCTCGCGCTTCTTTAAAACTTTTGACTATTTGTTATGTGTTGTTAGCTTAGTTATGTAGTGTTTGTGAATGCAGTGGTAATAATCCATTTCCTTTATATTGCTTCTACTTTTTTTTTTATGTATTTTGCCTTGTCTAGAGCAGGATTTTTGTTGTTATAGTTTGTTTTCTTTGAAGTAAGGTTCATTTTGATGGCACTCAGAGTGCATTAAAATTCATTCTGAAAAGGTTTTGATTTGGGATTTAAGGGGTTATTGCATTTTGATCTAGAGCTAATTTGTGCATTGGTTTTCCAATCTAGGATGTGTTAAGACTGACACTTTCTTGGGATTGATTTGGGATGGGAAATGTTCATTTAATTATTCTCTGGGCCTATTGATGCATTATTTGGCTTGTTTATTCTTCACCACACATGCACTTTATTTGTCATCTAAGATAAGTTATAGTGAATGAGGTTTCATATGAGGTGTGAGGTTAGCATGTTTACTGTTCACTTTTTTTAGGAATTTTCATATTAAAACAAGTTCACTTCAAGATTTCATTATTCACTTGTTTTTCATTTAATTAACAACTCAATTTTAAAAGTGTTGTTAATCAATTGGTGTGTAGATGCATAATAGAATCTATTATTTTCATTCTCATGTCACTGTGTCATAATTCTCCATTATAATAGACGATAGATGTTCCCTCTAAGATCGATTTTGGTTACAATACCACATACAATATGAAATAAATCAACCTATATTGTAGGCTAAAATATTCACGTGACAACAAAAAGAGACATTCAATCTAAAATCCACGTCATAATGTGGTTACAACCAAAATCATATGACACCCCTATTCTTTATGGCCTTGAGAATCTTCAGTGCTAAAACTCCCTATGTTTCCTGCTTGAGCCAAGTAGGTTGGCCTACCTAAAAAAGGTTGATTAGTATGTGGTTTATTTCTACCATATGAATGAGTCCAATTTTCCCCTTTCAACCATGGAGGAATTGAGTACCCATACCTCACATTTGCGTTATTAACCCCTACATTAAGTGGAGGGGTGTGATGAGAATATATTGAATTGACACCTCCTCTAGTAGGAATAAGGAAGTTGAGTAAACCCCCATTTTGATAGTAAGGCACTTGAATGTTTATGAGGTCTTGGAATAATAGTGTATTATCTGCAATATTGTCTAATATGTTTGACATAATCCTGGTTTCATCAGTTGTGCTTGCATCATTTTCAACCATATCTCTCATCCCTTGTTCCTTTTCAAGAATTTGTTTAGCCTTTCTTGCTTCCTTTTCCTTTGTTTCCATTTGTTTTTGTCGGTGCTTCTCTTGCCTTGCTTTCTCTCTTTCAATCCATTCATCTTCTCCATGATGTGTTGCAACAATACTCGCTGCCTTCTTCTCCTTGGCTAGATCCTTATTTTTCTGTTTTAATTCCTGAATTTTAAATTTTCTTTTTGTAGACTCAACTAATAGGTTTATATAGTCTTTTGAGGTGAGTAACTATGAAATTAGATGCAAACAAAGACTACCAGGTGTTCCTTTCTTTTTTTTCATTGAAACTCTCTCTATCGGTAGCTTTAGGAACCGACCAAGTAATTTCTCCACCCCTCCCACCTTCATGTCATTGCTTGGAAATTGCCTTTCAGTATCTGAGGAAATTGATTGAAATATATTGTTATCTTCATTTTATACCTCACTATGTTCTTCATCTTCTTCCATTGATCTATTGTCCACAAAAAAATGAACAATTTCATTGTTCAATTCTGTTGGTTGTGAAGGCATGTTCATGCTTTGTTCATTGGTTCTTGAGACACCATGTTTGTTCAAATTAATCATGGATTCTACCAGCCATGATGGTGGGGTTACTTGGCTTGGACATGTCAATTGGTCATTGTTTCTTCCTAGTGAAATATTAACAATTTCATTTTCAAATACATCTTCATTGTCAACTACATTTTCAACAATGTTGGTGAGCACCAGTATTGAAGCAATAATGATGCAACTCCTGGGTTGCCTACTTTACACTTATCAACCTGGTAGTTCGTAACAAACTTGGAAGCGACGGTTTTGTATGCACAAGTACTAGTTCTTACTGCAGGTTGTCACTTGGTTAGTCGGCGCAAGATCACTAGGAGCTCAAGCCAACTTCTATGGATCCCAGAAGAAGCTCTATATGTGATGAAAGGAAAAAGAGAGATTACTCTATAGATGCTATTCTACTTGCAGAAAGGAAGAATGAAATGTAAAGCAAACCAAGGGAATCCTAATCAACCAACTAATCCTACTTTTGCAGAAAGCACTATGAAAACCATGAAAAGAATGACATTACCTACTCAAGGAAGTAACAACATCTAACTAAGCTATTTCTGGAAGTAAATGAGCAAAAAACATCTTTTTGGATTTTTATGTATTTTTATGTGAATTTGTCATGCATGTAATTTATTTGTTTGTGAATGTGGCAGCGAATAGATGGCGATGGAGGGAGGTTTTGGGACTTGAGAGGATGTAGGATGGTGTGGATTGGTCCTAGGAGGTCTCAAGTGGCCTTCTAGGGGCTTTTCCCAAACTCGGCCTTCAAAAGAAAGCCTACAGGAAAATCTACAGGAGGAAAAACAGTGTTCTACAGGAGGCCTACAGGAGGACGCCGAGAGCAGTTTTCCCTATTTTGAAGGTGTGAGAGTGGGTGGAAAAAGTAAATGGAGGTTGGAATGAATTGATAGGGCACCTAGGGTCCATCAAGAATCATTAGGAGAGAGAAAGATGATTGGATTTGCTCAAGGAGAGAGGAATAAATTCTATGGAAAATGCAGGGAACTAAGGTAGAATTGAGGAGAGACTTGGGCGACCTGTAGGGCATGGATCAGATGGAGGATGGAGTGGATGGTAGGCTAGCCTACTGCTAGAAGATATCTACTGCATAAACAACTGACATTCAACCAATGAGATTAAGCAAGCAATGAAATAAGTGCATCTAGAAAAACAGAGTTTTTGCATCAAAATAAGCTATGATCTATGAAAGGAAACGTTGATAACTGCTACAGGAAAGGAAAGCATGAAAGAAGATTATTGTAAATACATAAGTGAGCATGATGAAGAAGTTCTGAAGCAAAGAAAAACTAGACTATTAACCAACTAGAAAGCTGCAAACACTAGAAGTCCTATGAATGAGGAAAATTTGTGTTTTTGGGGCAGCAAGAGGGTGTTTGCCTCAAATCATTCTTCCAAAGGGAGGAAGAGAGGCCAAGGCACTATTGCTAGCCTTTTGGATCTTTTCTTTATCACTGCTTAACCTACTATAGAAAGCACAAATGGAAGCAAACTACTGAATCATGAAAAGCAACCTATTCTTAACAAAAAAACAATACATCTAACAGCAACCTAATCTACAAACTGAAATGAAGCATACAAATACAAGTGAAGAGGAGCTTGGCTGCTTAGATTGGGCCCTAAAACAAGTGCTTCAACCATTTGAGGTGCTAACTCGAAAATGATTCCATCTTTATTCTCAAAACAATAATAAGATTACATGAACATTCAAGATAATAAGCTCGAAGTTGAGCAGAGTTTACATAATCAAAACTATAACAAAAATCCAACAAAAATCCGATAAAAATTCGACCCTAGTGAGGCCCTAGGCCTCTCTACTTATACAAATGAAGCTACCAACATCTTCCTTAAAATCAGGGAGGCTTGGCTCCCAAAACTCGAGATAATCATCAGTCATCCTCCACTTGCTCGGCTACCTGCTAATGCATGACTTCATTTCTTGTACTCTGAGATGAATGAAGGGGAGTTCGAAGTGAGGAGTAATAAATGAGGGGGATTCCCTCTTATAATTCCTCTCTTTTGTCCACTTCAAGTTATTGCTGCCATTTGTCCACTGGATTCTTGACTTTGACCACAAAATTCATCAATAATTTGCATTAAAAACATATTAGACCACATGGCATCATAACTAACTCAACTCACTCTATAAGCATAAATATAATCAAAAAATCATACAATAAGCTAAGAGAATGGTTGATTTGACTAGTTTAGGAGGTAAAATGAGCCCATATAATTACCAATTTATGACGCTCATCATCACCCCCCTCCTGAAAGTATTGCTCATCCTTTGAGCAACTTAATCCATCTCCTCATATTTTATGGCCCTGGTGGCCTCCCTAGCATCCCATGGCTCTGATGTGGTCTCCTCTTCCTTTTCATAGAATCCTGCCTTCCTGTCTATTTCCTCCCAATCCTCTTGCTCTTCTTCTTCTCTTCTACCTTCCAGCATGCCTAGCAGTAGTAGGGGACTCAATTTGAGGCCAATCCAATTGACCTTCAACCTCTGCATGGAGCGCTTGTACAATTCCACTCTCCTTAATGCCTCCTTCATCCTCATTGGGGAATGATACTCCCTGATCTACAGACTATGCGGTAAGGTGTTCCATCTCCTCATACATGCATACCCACAGTCATCCCCAAGTAACCTTTCCATATCCTCAAAATGTGCAATGGCTTGTGCCTGATCACTGATATATCTAGGGGAAATCTGAGGATTATTAGCAAGCAGGTTATGGGTGTTGATGAGTGCCATGGGGTCTAATGGCTCAACTCTGATCATTAATGGCTCATTCTACTCTCTTATCATCAATTTTCCTATTTCTGCTGCCCTTAACTCTTCATGGTTCATCCATGAGGCCATGGCCATTAGTTGCAGGTCCCCTAGCCTAGCATTGGGGTCCCACACATTCATGTCTATGAGGGCCATGTTATGCAGGTAGAATTCTGACATCTTTGCCTTATCTTTTGATGTGCTTTGGTCACACAGTTCTATAAACTGTCTATAATCTTGGAAATGCATTGTGCCTCTTTGTGCCAAAGTCTTTATCTGAAATTGCAACCATTGGTCCTTGAGATACAGGCAATAGGATTTTGTTGGTGTCCTACATTGCAATGCCTCCATGGACTAGCTGGCCATGCATGCCAGTTGGGTCTCTTTCTCTTGCAGTTGTCTTCTTAGCAATTCATTTTTAGTTTCAAGGTGACTTCTTGTGATTTCTTATCTGTGTCTGAAAGAACTTAACTCTCTGCCCATTTCTCTGAGTTTGTTCTCCATATGGCCAATATCCTCAACTCCTTTGGATTTGGATATTTTCATCCACCTATGGGTCCTTATTCTTTTTTTCTCTAATTCAAAGAATAGTAGAATTGCAATTTTTTGTGGAATTATTCTTCCCCCCTCAAGAAGATTGTAGTAGGAGCCAAGACTAGGCTGGGGATCAGTTTCTGGTAGCTCCCTTTCTTCCTCCTTTCCCTGTGGTTGTCCTTCTACCCTTTTTTCAAGATTTTGGGTCTCCTGTAGTTTTGACAGGGTCTCCTGTAGAACTATCTGTGCCTCCAGTAGGACTGTTTTTGGGTCCTATAGTTCTACCTTTTCTTTCCATGTGGGGGATCTAGGAGTCCCCTTTTCATATGTGATAGGTGCCTTGGAACGGGATTCTTTTCCTTGGGCAGAGGGTGAATCTTCAATAATAATTGGCACTTTAGAAGAAGGTCGGGGTTTGCTTGTTTTGATTCTTGTGCTCTTCCTAGCCCTGAAATACATTGAGATCTACCTCTTCCTCTTCCGTTTTAACTTAATTGGTGTGCTGAGGGCAGTGAGAGCAACTACTGCCTCTCTTTCTAGAGTCTCAGGGGACACTTCTGTCTTTTCTGCCCCTTTTTCTCCTCCTTCTGTCTCTTTCTCTGTCTTGGTTTTCTCTGTTTCTCCCTGCTGTGTTTCTTCAGCTTTCTCCTCCTCTATTTTGGTTTCTTCCTTCTTTCCTTCTTGTTCTTCTAAATCAGCAGTTGCTTCACCTTCTCCCCCTTGTTGCTTTTCCTCCTCACTACCAATAGGACTGATATCATAGGTCAGGGTCTTTATGTCATCTTCAGCAGTCATGTTTCAGAATATTTCCCATGCTATTGGGAGTGCAAATGTATGGAGGGTTTCTTCCACTAAAATTTTGATTAACCCATGGTGAGCTAGTTGCTCTGGATTTCCTGCTTTTACTTTAGTACTAGAGTCAATGAGGGATTGCAGGAGGAAGTAGGGGATGTTGAGCTTCTAAGGGGCTGGAGTGTCCATGTCATATCTTAATTCATGAAGGATTCTAAAGTGGTAACCATAGAAAATGTTGTACCTCCCCTCACAGGAAATATACTTGATTATTTGGTAGCTAACCTCATCCCAAGGATATGGTATGGTAGCCCTTGATGCCATTTTTATCTTCTACAGGGGTCTCATTGTTTTGGAAGAAGTTTTTCTTGGCAGCCTGGCCAATTGGTTTTTCATCCTTACTCCAAGGCAACCCAAGAGGAAGGGTAGTGACCCTACTGATAAATTCAGGGGTTATCTCCATGGAAAGGCCTCTAAAGGTGACAGTGGCATGTGTTCTAGTGCGAGGGACCAAAGAGTGGGCAAATTCTTGAGCAACTTCCTCATCAAACCCTTGAAATTTCTCAAAAAAGTTCATCCAATTTTCTCTTGTGAATATGTCCACTACTTGGATGTGCATGGAGCTTGGAGGAGTTGGTGGGCTCCTTCCTCATAAAACCTCCTGTCATTTTGTTTAAGATTCCTTGGGAAACCAAATGTGGAGATGGAGACAACAATTTTTGAAGAAAAACAGAGAGACAGAGAGACTGTGTTTTTTTTTAAGAAATAAGCAGCAATTCTTTTACGTATTTCCTCCACCTAAAGGTTTTATTTCCTCCTCAAAATTAAACCACTGCTTGTATATTTTGATATTCAATGGGGGTATGCAAAGAACCTACCTTTTCAGCTCGAGAATTGTGCTAAGACCCATGTTTTCCCCCTTAAAAACAACTCACTGGCCCTCCTGTAGAAGACTATTGTCCCTCCTGTATAATTCCTGTAGAACCTGTAAGTGCTCCTGTAGAAAATGCCAAGAGCAGGGATATGGAAGAGATCAATGGAGAACGATAGTTACGAGGCTGTGGGGCACAAGAAGGTTGCAGGAGCGGAGTTTCGAGGAGATAATGAAGGAAAAGGTGGTGAGAGTGCTCGGGGAGGAGTACCTATTGCTTTTTATGGATATTTCCGGTGATGGAGGGTGAGCTGGCCAAGTGTACGTTGGTCCCCACCTGCCTTGTCATCATGGCCCTTTCCTCGTAATCATCCCTCATGATTGCATCGGAGTTCACACTTCCTCCACTACCTATCCTTGACATCTCTCTTGAGTTGACTGTGCGCATGTGTGGGTGACATCTTCGGATGAGTGGAGTCAACAAGATGAAGGTGGCCAAGTTAACTGGCCACCTTTCCCTCATTCAACTTCAACCATCTCGTTTTTATTGCATGCCTTCTAATTACACAAATGCAAATAGAGGGGCGGGTTAGTTACTTACCTGATATTCGAATGGCCAAGTTAACTGGCCACCTTTCCCTCATTCAACTTCAACCATCTCGTTTTTATTGCATGCCTTCTAATTACACAAATGCAAATAGAGGGGCGGGTTAGTTACTTACCTGATATTCGAATGCATTCGCTGTGAGGTGTTGTGGCTCTCTCTCTCTGCTGCATGTCATTGTTTCTTTTGATGCATGTTGTCTGCTTGCTGATGTGTGGTTGTGCTTTGGGTAGGTTCCTCTCTAGCCGGATTTGATCTTCAGGTGTCTTCTTCAACCTTCATATTTTCACCCTCTTGCTGTTGATGCTGGATTTTATTGGGATCAACTGCTACAGGAATTCCTACAAGAGCTCCTGTAGCTGCTTCTCCCTTTGAAACTTCAACTTATTTCTATGCTTGGAGTTGTGAGGATGATGCTAGATATGTCGATAGATATGGAAAGGTAATGGGTAGGCTTTAGGTGAGGTGGATGGTGTTGTTCCCTTTCTTGGTTTTTTGTTTTTTTCTTTTTCCTAAAAAACTGTTTTTTTTTTCTATGTTTTTCTTGGGCAGGAAGAAGAATGATGCTTGGGATGTGATGCAGGCTTGGAAGTGATGGAAAGGAGGTTTGAAGACTACAGGAGGATTTATAGATCTTTTATGAAGCTTCCCTGTCCCTCAAACTGCCTTTTATATCCATTTCTGGGTCTCTGTAATTCCTACAAGAGCCTCTTGTAGAAAACACAGTTTTTGAAAAAGAAGCACAATGAGGTGAAAAGAATGCCAAGAATGATGGAGAAAGGTGTGGGAAGGTAGGATAGGTGCTAGTATTTGTTTCAGGTCTCCCTTGGCACCTTTTGCTACTTCCTGTAGTCCTCCTGCAGACCTGCAATGCAACTGGAATTTCATTTTTTTGTTTATTTAATTTCTTTTTGAAAACAACCAGGGCGCCTCAGGGAGGTTTTCACCCTAATTTCCTACCCTAGGCGCCTCCAAGGGAGGTTTTCACCCAAGGATCTTATTTTCTTTCTTCTCTCTTTTTTGACATCACTAGGCCACCTCAGAAGAGGTTTTCAACCCAATGATGGGACTCAAACGCCTCATGGAGGTTTTCACTTGAGTCCTTATTTTTTTTATTGTTTTTTTCTTTAGTGAGTGGGTGAAGTGGAGGCTAAGACATGCTCCACTACCATCACTGTCTTATTCAAATCCTCAATGAACTCTCGTTTGGAGAGGGGTTTCTTGTATACTTTCAACCGGTGTCCATTGACAAGCATGGGGATGGCTTCATCATCAATGGTTCTGATCGGAACTGAACCATTGTCATTACATTTCTCCACGATGTAGGGTCCCAACCATCTTGTCCTCAGCTTGCCCTTGAAATCTTTGTATCTTGAATCATAGAGTAGTGCCCAATCTCCCTCTTGGAATTTCTTCTCCTTGATGTTTTTTTCATGCCATATCTTTCTTTGAAGCTGAACTACCTCTGTATGGAGAAGGGCCTGTATTTTGTGTTCATCCAATCCATTGAGTTGGAGTAATCTTTCTTTCTGTGCATAGCTGAGGTCTAGGTCTAGCTGAGCTGCCATTCTCAGGGTATTAAATTCAAATTCTATTAACAGTAAAGCCTCCTTTCCATAGACCAGCTCATAGGGTGTGAACCCTGTAGTAGTCTTCCATGTTGTGTTGTAGGCCCACGTGGCCTGAACTAATCTCTCCGCCCAGTCTTTTCTGCTGCTGCTCACTACCTTTGTTAGGATCCCTTCCAATGTTCTGTTAGTGACCTCCACCTGCTCATTGGCTTGTGGACGGTAAGGGGTGCAAGTCTTGTGCTTGATTCTATGATGTGTGAGCAGGTCTTCAATCAAATTGGAAGTAAATTGGCTACCTTGATCTGTGACCAACTCTCTTGGATACCCGAACTTGTAGAATATGTTCTCTCTCAAAAATTCAGCTACTTTTTCCTCTGTCGCTGCTTTGATTGCTTTTGTCTCTGCCCACTTTGTTAGGTAACCGGTGCACACAATTATGTATTGCTTCTGCCTTGAAGGAGGGCTGATAGGCCCCACAAAGTCCATGCCCCACTTCTCAAATGGCTCAAAGGTCACTTGAGGTTGCATGGGCATTTCATCCTTTGGAGTAGGTTTCCCCATCCTTTGACACTGATCACACTGGCTGGTATATCTCCTCACATCCTGATGAAGAGTGGGCCAATAATAGCCTGCTTGCAGTATCTTGAAGGTTGTTCATTTTGCTGCAAAATGACCTCCACAAGGCCTATAACACATATTTCATTAAGATTGGATTTTTTATATTACAAGGACATTATTAGAATTGAGTTTTTTAGTTATTTTGAAATTCTAGATCCATTATTTTATTCCAAATTTAACGAAATATGTGTTCTATCATGACAGGTCAAGAGGATGTCAAAGACCTCCTCCTCCCTGACACATCTTCTCAAGATCCGATCTAGGCCAAGTTTGAAGAGATTGCCCCCAATCCAGGTGAAAGGGGTGATTTTCCTTACTATCTTGCTCTTCTCTTTTGAGGACAGGTGTGGTGGGAACTGTGCTGAAACCAAGTAGTTTGCTATATCAACAAACCATGGAGAGAGTACTAATATAGAAAATAGTTGTTCATCTGGCATTTGATCATCCATCATTCCTTCTTCACCTGCAAGCAAATTTACTCTAGACAAAATGTTGATCATCCATCATTTCTTTACCAGGTTGATCAACAATGCTCAAATCAAACTGCTGCAGTAAAAGCAACCATCTAATAATGCGATAATTTACATCCGATTTGTTCATTAGATATCTAATTGCAGCATGATTAGTGTGCACAAAGGTTTGATAGCCTGTGATATAATGCCTGAATTTGTTTAAGGAATGCACGACAGCTAGGAGATCCTTCTCGGTCACTATATAGTTTAACTCCGCCTTTGACAAGTTTTTTCTTGTAAGTATATGGCATAAGGCAACTTTTCATCAATTTGTCCCAAGGCTGCTCCTATTTCTTTGTTCGAGGCATCAGTGTGAATGTGGAAAGGTAGGGCCCAGTTTGGGCCTCTCAAAATTGGGGTAGTCACGAGTTTACTCTTCAAGGTATCTAGGGCTTCTTGACAGTTTTCCGACCATATAAACTCGACATCTTTACCTAAAAGGCCAAACAACGGAGAGGCTAGCTTGCTGAAATCTTTAATGAATCTCCGATTATACCAAGCTAAGCCTAGGAAACTTCTAACATCTCTCATCTTTTGAGGAGGTGGTACCCTTTGGATGATGGTGATTTTATTGCGGTCCACCTGTAGTCCTTGTTGAGATATTGCATGACCTAGCACGGTCCCTTCAGTCATCAAAAATTCACATTTTTCCGGACCGAGGGTCAGGTTCATCTCAATACATTTGTCTACAACTTTCCTAGATTAGATAAGGCTTCCTGAAAGTCAGAGCCATACAGAGTAAAGTCATCCATGTATATCTCTACTGCATCATGAACTAATTCAGAAAATATACTTAGTACCGCCCTTTGGGAAGTGGCTAGAGAATTACACAAACCAAAAGGAAGGACCCGGTATGCAAAGGTACCCCAAGGACAAGTGTAAGTGGTCTTATCTTGGTCTTCCAGGCTGATCTAAATCTGATTATACCTGTTGAACCCATTTAGGAAAGAGAAAAACTTTTTCCCTGCCAGACCGTCTAACACTTGATCTATGAAAGGTAAAGGAAATTGGTCCTTTTTAGTGGCTTTGTTCAATTCCCGATAGTCGACACAGATTCTCCACTTACCATTTTTCTTTGGCACTAGCACCAAAGGAGAGACCCATTCAATGTTAGAGATGGGATAGATGAATCCTGCATTAAGCAATTTCGGCAGTTCTTCCTTAACAATATCTTTAAGTGTTGGATTCATCCTCCTTTGAGGTTGCCTGACTGGCTTGCAACCCTCCTTGATGTATATATGATGAGTATAGACTGAAGGGTGCACTCCCTTCATCTCCTTATAACTGCAGGCAAAGGCATCTAAGTGCTTTCTTAGCAGGCTAACAGTTCCTTCTCCTGGGAAGTGGATAGGGATGGATTGATTTTCAAGGTTCTTTCTGGACCGAACTCTATATTCTTCACATGGAGAGAAGTGGAGTCGGCCGCACAGAGATCAGTTGAGGAGTTTTTTTGGGTTTCTCTTACTATGTCCTCTAAGGGCGATACAATGGGATGTGGATTCTGAATCAGATTGTCAATCATATCATCCTCATCTTGTTGTTCCCCCCCATGGAGATTCCTAATGTACAAAGCGGTGCAGAATAAACTTCATCCTCATCTTCCTCCTCCAACCAGAGAGGTACATCATGTTCTAACAACGATTGGGCAGGAGGATATAGGATTAACTGCTTGGACATATGTCCATTCTTTATGGTGATGTTCCCAGCTCGACAACTGATGTAGGCATCGACGGTAGCCAACCAGGGTCTTCCCAGAATGAGAGGATACCCAGTGAGCTTTGCCTTTGGCTGGAGAACTAAGAAATCAGCAGGGTACTCCTAAGAATCAATGGAGACCATCACATCTTCCACAATAACCTCAGGGGTCACGGTGGAGCAGTTTGCTAGCTGTAGCATGGTCATGGTCTTCCTTAAGGAACCCTGGAGGTTGAGTTTGAGCATTGTGTCCTTTGTCATCACATTAATGGCAGCTCCCAGATCAATCAAAGTGTGTGGGATCATGGTGCCATTGATGTGGACATCAACTACTGGGCTTCCAGGGTCTAGATGTTTTGGACAGATTACCTGCCCCAACATCAGATCGGACAGCTGACCTATGACATTGATGGTTGGGGCATCTCTCTTACACCTTTCTAGTCTTTTATGGCTTGGAGAAGTGGTATCTTCACACACAAATGTTTCAATTCCCCCAGGAGTTCAGTTTCTTCTGGGGTAGGCTGAACTGTCACGGATAGTCTTTCAGGAAAGGGTGGAATTGCTTTAGGTTCACTTTCCTCTTTATCTTCCTCAACCTCCCTGGCTGGAGGCTGACTATCTGGGAGAACTTTCCCAGATCGTAAGTTAATTTCCTGAATCTCCATAGCATAAGTTGGGCATGATGGCTCCCCACTATACACTTGTTGAGCCTGTCTGTTGTTCGGGTTTGGATTTGGCTGGGCAAGCATTTGGGGTTGCTTTGGTGGAACAGGAGGTAACGGTTGTGGTTGGGCAGGTGGTGAAGGCAAAAGAGCGGGAATATAGTTGTATTGGGGTCTCCACCCTTGATGAGGTGCATTCCACTGAGGTGGTTGCTGAGCATAGGATTGAAATGAATGGTTGGCTGGTTGGGCATGATATTGAGATGTGAAGGACCAAAGAGGAGGCGTGGACTAGGAAGGATGAGCATGGGGACCCCAAGAAGGTATGGAAGAGACTTGGTTGGGGTTGTAGTACGCTTGGGATGTCCCTTGCATCCCCTACTAGTATGGTCTAGGTCCATTCGGCCTTCTTTGGTTTATGTAATAGAGTTTTTCAGTGACTCCCTCAGCCCCTTGATATATAGCTTTAAGTCTGGGCAAGGAAGGGAACTTATCTGTAGAATGATTTTCTTCACAAACTAAACAAACATCTATAGAGTTCAATGGGCATTCATTCCTAGGATGCCTCCTAGTGCATCTAGGGCAAAAGACGGCCAAAGCCCTCTCTGCGTCCTCTTGTTTCCTTTTGATATGCAAGGTATCTATTTGCATGGCAAGAGTCTGCAGCATCTCACTCTTGATGTCTTCCAACATGTTTCTAATTTCTCCTTTAATGGATGAGTTAGAGGAAGAGGTACTGGCTATGGGTTGACTCCCCCTACCTTTCTTTCTAGCTGCTCTAGAATGGTTTCTAAAAACAATCTTTATGCCTCCATAGGATAGTTGGTAGATGTCTCCCCCAGCCAGTAGATGAAGGGTGTCTAAAATATCTTCTCGAATTCCCTTGAGCAGGACCATCTTCAAAGACTCAGGGTCAAGTGTACACCCTGCCCTTTTGTAACTGAGCTGAAACCTCTCCTCATAATCTTCCAGGGACTCATCACTTCCTATAGTCATTTGGAAAATTTATTCTTTAGTATCTTTTGACCTACAATAGTCTTGATACTTGTTGTTAAAGGCTTGATGGATCTGAGCCCAAGTTGTGATACTATTGCCAGGTAATCCCATGAACCAATGCAATGCTGCATCCTTGAGAGTAGAAGGGAACAGTTTCAACTTTTGCTCATCCTCTGCATAGTCATAGGTTCGACAAATAACAAAAACTTAAACAAGAAGGTGTCAGGATATTCTGTAGTCAGACCATGGAAATGAGGTAGGGCGGAAGGGCTTATATTCTTCATTTTGGTGTCCCCATTGGTCTCCCGAATTGGAAAGGTACCCTCTATTCTCTCTCCATTTCCCCTAGCATTTCTGTGTTCAGCCATTGGCTCCAAAGGAATGTTTTCTTCTTCTTCTTCTCCTATTGGTTCTTCAAATATGTTTGGTTGTTCACCTAAAGGTTCTTCTTGATCGCAGCCACCGAAGAAGAGAGAAGGTTGGCTGTGTGAAGTAGTGGGGGTGTTGGGCAAAAACTTTCCTGAATTATCTCTATTCCTACGAGGCATGAAAGGAAATTTTTTTGGTTGGTTTTTGTTTCTTTTTCCCCACACTAATAATACCTACAAAACTAAAATTGATTAAACATAACAAATTGCAACTAACTAAAATGAACTTGCTGATATGAAATTTGCAGAATTGAAGAGGAAAACAATGAAATGCAGAACTGAAAGAAAGGAAATGATTAATCTACTTTTGCTGAAATGGAACTTGCAGAATTGAAAAGGAAAGCAAGGAAATGCAGAACTGAAAGAAAGGAAATGACTAATTTACTTTTGTTGATAGGAAATTGCAGAATTTTTTTTCCTGCGGCAGTAGATCTGCAACGTGAAGACTAAACACTGTGCGACTTTGATCGCAGAGAAATAGGGATTCAATCAGTTGTGCTAACACAGATTGGAAGAAGAATGCAGTGTGTGCAGGGAGGCTGAGAGCTGGGCTTGTAGCAAGCATGTGGGTCCGCATTTTTGAGGCTACTATGACAGATATCTGTTTCGACTAATAATGGTGGACCCAAGAAGTGATGCTCATTGCGAGATGACTCGTGATTTTGAGACCGTCGATATAGACCCAGCACCAGAAGACCTTCTTGCCTGCTGGGGTCTTGACATTTCCAAGAAAAACCTAAAACATTTCTTCCCAAATAATACAATGTACCCTTGGTCTCCTGACAAAGCGGTGGGAGGAGGGAGTTTGAAGTCAGGAGCCCAGGAATAGGCATCTGTTATAAAACCTATATTGGAAGGGTCGACTACCATCATGAATAAAGCTCCATCTAATAAAGAAGAGGGAAGGGAGACGATAGGTATCGGAAAAGAGGATCAAGTGAGAAGATTGTCTCTTATCCTTGGGGCTGGGATAAAAAGGTCAGTTGTGGAGGTGGAAGAAGAAAACAGAGACTATGTCGTTAATAAATTTGAGTTGTATGAGGCAGAAAAGGTAGTTGA
This sequence comes from Pinus taeda, assembly GCA_000404065.3. NCBI lineage: Eukaryota > Viridiplantae > Streptophyta > Pinopsida > Pinales > Pinaceae > Pinus > Pinus taeda. The sequence continues at coordinate 34,450 of APFE030790517.1, forward strand.
TCCTGCTAATAAGCCAGGAATGGGAGAAACCAGGAAGGATGGCGGGGGTGGAAAGAGGAAAAAGATCAAACCCATCAGAATAAAGGAGGAGCGACCTAGTTGTGTGTTTGGAGTGGATATTCTTATAGATCAGGCTATGGAAGCCTCATAAACATTATTAGTTGGTAGAGTCCGAGGAAGAAAGTTCTTGGTAGGCTACATAAAATACTGGATTTAGTTAGAATGGAAAGAAGCATCGGGACAACCAGAACAAATCAAAAATTTGGACAGAGGATGGTTTTGTGTTCGATTCAGACATAAGGAGCATGTTTACTGGGTGATGGGAAAAAACTGGAGCTTCGGAAAGAGGCCAATCCTTTTTAGAAGATGGACGCCCCTGTTTGACGCCCAGAAAGAAAAAGAGGTGGAGTCCCCAGTCTAGGTCAAACTTCTGGGCCTCCCTATGCAATTCTAGACCGACTCAGCCTTCACCTCTATTGGTAATACTCTAGGGAAGTTTCTCGACATTGATAGAACATATCTTCGAACCCATGAATGGGGAGTCGCCCATATTCTGGTCAGCCTAAACCCCAGGGTGGGATTGGCGGATGCTATGAACCTGAAGTATCAAGGTCTAGAGTTTGTTCAGATCTTGGACTACGAAAATCTCCCTTTCAGATGCCATCGATGTCATCAATATGGTCATCTGGCCCGGGAATGTACTCTTGGACACCGTCGACGTCGAGGACAAAGGAGAAGCAGAAATACCGAGAAGGTAAACCAGAAGGAGACCTCTCAGGAAACATAGGCTCTGACCAAGGAAAGCGATCCTCTGGCATCTTCCCAGGTTTTGGTCTCGGAGCAAGGGAAGGTTGATTTCCAGGAACAACTGGGGACCACAGCAAATGAATACATCTCTTATCCGATGTTTTCCTGGGGTCCCTCACTAGTTTATGATAAGGCAGGTGAGGCTCTGGCGAGTTTGTTTCTTTCCCCTCCCTCCTCTTCATGCCTTTCTAATGTTCTATCTCTACCTTGTTGTGATGAGGTTGGTCCCTTAAGACAACTCTCGAATGAATTGTTGGATCTGAGGAAGGGACAAACCTCCTCTGATAGCGTTATTATGACCATTACCTCCTCCCCTCTGTCAACCTCTTTTCCCTTCGATGTTGCCTGCTTTGCCCCTCCTTATGTCCGGAGTCCTGAGCCCCCATATAACCTTAGACCATTGGCCAATAGAAAAGGAAAAGGGCTCGTTGTGAGTGGATTGGAGTTGGATAGGGGGTCTTCAGGACTGAGGAACAAAAGAGGAAGGAAAACTAATCTGTCGAAGGCTCAGTTGAAGGTTGTCATTGACATTGCAGACGGGAAGCAGATGTCTCTTCCAGGGGTGCTTAGAGCAAAGCGGACACCCTCTGCGAGTTTACGATGATCATCTTATCCTACAACTGCAGGGGTCTAGCTAGCCAACCCAAAAAGCTATCTCTGAAGGAATTGGTCAGGTCCAATAAACCTGATATTATTTTACTCGAAGAAACTCTGGGAAAAGGGGAAGAAGTTATAGGTTGTCTCGGTAAGCTTCTTCCAGGTTGGAGCTTTCATGTCATAGACGCCAATGGTCACACCAGAGGGGTGGCATTGGGTTTCAATTCGAAGGTTATTAGAGAGATCTCCTCTTGAGGATGGGAAAATTTTCTGGCTGTGGAACTATACTGCAGCGAACTATGCATCCCCTTTCTCATTATCAATGTTTATGGTCCTGTTATGGATCAGGAGAGGTTTTGGAACCCCTTCTTTGCTAAGTCGTTTATGGCGCACCCAAATCTTGTAATAAGTGGAGACCTTAACTTTTCTCTGGCAATGACAGAGTCCTGGGGGGTCAGAGCAAGAGCAGACCCTCTCACTGACTTCTTTATAAATAAACTGGCCTCCTCTCCTCTGGTGGATGTCACTCCGCTTAAGATGCGTCCGTCGTGGAGGAATCGAACAATAGGAGAAGAATGGGTAGGGAAGAAGCTCAATAGATTCCTTATTTGTGATTCGTTGTCTGAAAAGCTACAGGCCTTCAGACACTGGGTTGGGGAAGGCAGTCTCTCAGACCATCTCCCTGTTTTCCTTGAAGTGAAGGGTGCCTTCTCTAAACCGGGCTTGGAATAATTCTAATCTCAGCGAAGATGAGAGTCGTAGCAAGGCTTTCATGGAAAATCTATCAAGGATGAAGGCTGCCTCCAAGCATTGGGCCCTCCAGAAGAAATTAAATGAAGAAAAAATACTGGAAAATGTCAATTCGGAGATAGCCCTTCTTGAATATCTAGGAGGTATTGGTCATAGAATAGAAGAGTCTCGGGTCAGACTCAAAGATTTGGAGATGGAAAGGAAGCGGATTCTTTATGCCAGGGAAGAGAGTTAGCGCCTAAAAAGTAGAGCGATCTGGTTGCAGGCGGGGGACGATAACACCAAGTTTTTCTAGAACTATGCAAAAGGAAGGAGAAATTCTAATACTATATGGGAATTGAAAAAAGCCAATGGTGATAGGGCTCATTCTTTTGAAGAGTTAGCTTCTCTGGGGAACTCCTATTTCAAGAACCTCTTTAAAGAGCCAAAGGAAGCAACTATTGTTGAAGTTATAAGAGTTGCTCAGTACTTCCCTAGGTTCATAGAGGAGGAAGGAAACGAATCCATCATGCCCCCCATCTCTAAGGAAGAGGTTGAAGATATTCTCAAATCCATGCAAAAGGAAAAAAGCCCCTGCCCAAACGGTTGGACTGTCGAGTTCTTCCAACACTTCTTTGAGTTCATCGGTGACGAGCTTGTGGCAGTTGTAGAAGAGTCCAGGTGCATCGGATCTATTTTCCATCCCTTCAACTCCACATTTCTTGCTCTGATCCCCAAATCTGACCTCCCGGGCTCTTTTGCAGATTCAGACCCATATCCCTGTGCACCTGTGTTTACAAAATCATAGAAAAAGTGATTGCCTCCAGATTAAAACCTTTTCTCTCCAGAAACATTTCCCCTGAGTAATTTGGCTTCCTCGATGACAAACAAATTCATGAAGAGGTTGGAGTTGCTTAAGAAACTCTTCATAATATAAAAATCGGGAAAAAAAAGGAGTTGTTGTGAAAATCAATTTGTCAAAGGCATTTGACAGAATCAACTGGTTGTATCTCAGGCTTTTGCTAACTCATCTAGGTTTCAGGTACGACTTTGTGAAATGGATTATGAGTTGTATTTCTTCCTCCTCCGTAGTTTTTTTGATTAATGGAGCGGCTTCCAGTTTTTTCAATCTTGAACGCGGTCTGCGTCAAGGTTGTCCGCTCTCTCCCCTTTTGTTTTTGTTGGCTGCAGAGGGCATAAACCTTATGATTCATGATGCTAAAAGACAAGGGACTCTCAAAGGCATTGAAGCAGCTGAAAATCTTTGGGTTACCCATCTCCTATTCGTGGACGACATAATTCTATTCAGTAATGGTAGCCTGCAGGATTGTAAGACGCTCAAAAGGATCATGGACCTTCTCCTAAAGGCGACTGGACTTTGTATAAATGAGAAAAAATCCTATCTCACGTGTACAGGTTTGTCCAGAGAAATGGTGCACAGAGTGAAGATGGTCTTAAACTTCGACGTCAAAGCGCTGGAGGATACCTTCAAATATTTGGGCTTTCTCCTCAAACCGGACAACTACATGAACAAAGATTGGACTTGGATTCTTTCTAAAATCGAATCCAAGCTGAAACATTGGAGTTTCAGATGGCTTTCCAGGGTAGGAAGGCTTGTATTAATAAAATATGTGCTTATGGTTGTTCCAGTCTATTGGGCTAGCCTGACTTGGGTTCCCAAAGGAGTCCTATCCCAAATTGATAAACTTTGTAGCAGGTTTTTGTGGGCAGGGTCCAAGTCAGAAAAGGTCACCTCGTGGATCACCTGGGAAAAAGTGGCTCGTCCCAAAGAGTGGGGAGGCTAGGGGATCAAAAATCTTCAATGCTTCTCCCAATCATTAGTAGCCAAACTCGCTTGGAGGCTTATTTCTGTTGAAAATTTCTGGACTACTATTACAAAGAGAAAATACATTGACCCTCTATCAACAATAGATTGGATTAGATTGCCTTCAAAGTCCTGCAAACACTCCTCGGTGGTTTGGAAAGCCATGGTTTCCTCTGTCAATATTATTGAAAAAGGATTGGCTTGGAGTGTGGGGGATGGCTCTCAAATAAGGTTGGGTTGAGACCCCTGGATTGGTTGTTCAAAGCGGTTTTCTCTATCTCAGGGGTTGGTTGCAGTGTTAAAAGAGAAGGGTCGATTCACATTAAACTAGGTGGCCAATCCCCGGACTTCTTCCATATGGAGCCAAGGGTGGATGCAAGGAATAGATCTTCAGCTGGATGAAGAATGGCTAGAGGAATGGGATTCGTATAGGAAAGACCTCCTTAATTCTTCAGTCAGGCTCTCAAACACTCCAGATGAACTTCGGTGGATCTTTGCTTAGAATGGCATCTACTCTCCAAAGATGGGGTAAAAATGGATGATGACCAAGAAAGGGTGGGAAAATCCGACTTGGTGGGCCAAACCTCTATGGAAGTTTAAAGGTCCAGCGAAAACCAGACTTTTCTTTTGGTGTGTCCTGCACCAGAAAGTCCCTACTTGGGATTTTCTTCAAAGACGGGATAGGATTTTCCCAGGCTGGTGTCCTCTTTGCAAAGGTAGCATCGAATTAGCTCATCACCTGTTCCTTTTCTGCCCTTTCAATTCCAATCTTTGGGCTGAAACGTTAAGGTTACTCAAAATCCCTTATAGGTGGGAAGGGCAAGGGATTTTGGAAGCTTGGCAGAAGTGGTGGAAAGAAGCTTCAAATGACAGAGAGAGATCCATCCCGCTCCTCATCACTTGGGGGACGTGGCTGGCTAGGAACCAGGTCATCTTCAAGGACTTTGTCTTCCCAATCGAAAGATTGGCTGTTGAAGGAGCTGCTATATTCGATAGTATCCCTGTTCTGCAGACTACTCCTTCTCCTAGGTTGGTTCGGCAAGAAACTATAAGATCTTCAATGTCGTGGGCTTATTATGATGGAGCCTCAGACATAAATGGTCATTGTGGGGCTGGTTTAATAATTCATCTTTCAAAGGATAAGACTATTAAGGCTTCGGTCAGCCTTGGCCAAGGATCCAACAATTTTGCTGAATTGAAAGCCCTCCACCTTCTTCTTTGTTGGCTGGTCCTGAGGAATGTGCAAGAGGTTCAGATCTTTGGGGATTCTATGAACACTGTGCGATGGTTCAATGGGATGCAATTATGCAGTAATTTCATCCTGCTTCCCTTGCTTAGAGAAGCTACTCGACTTAAAAATATTTTCACGGAGATCTCCCTTAGTCACATCTACAGGGAAAGAAATTCTAAAGCCGATCGTCTCTCCAAGGAAGGTGTTGATTAAATCATGGGGTCATGGACTGTTTTGGAAGAAGAGAATGGGGTGGTTCGACCTCTCGAATACCCCACTTTCGCTTAGTTATCTTTCCTCAAAATCTATTTCCTGTGCTCTGTAAATATTTGTCTTGCTACATTTGTTTTTTCTTTTTCGTTTCGCTGCTCCTCCTCAGGTCTCTCAGGTTGCTTTCCTTGCAAAAGGAGGCTCGTTTCGACCTGATCTCTATTTCACTCCCCCATTTCTCTAGAATCCTGATCGTGTCTATGCAGGATTCTCTCTTGGACGATGTATGCTCCTCTTTTGTGTGGAATCTTTGTCTCTGCATAAACGTTTTCTTCGCCTGTCTGCCTTCCTTCTAGCTTTAGGGAGGTGTGTTTTTTATTCTTAGATGGGCTTTCTGCCTCACCTCTGATGATTATTTTAGTGAGTGACTTTCCCAACTTGAATGCTTACTTTTCATCCATATGGGATTACTGCGCTGGCTCATTTCCTTCTGGGTGAGCGTGTTTGCGCTAGTTTCTCTCTCAACCAGCCGAGACTTCATTCCTTTTCCTTGTCTCATGGCAAAGGATGAGTCCTTCTGCAATGCCTCGCATATGCTTTGTAACTAACTATTATCTTTAATAGATGTTTTGATTTTTTCTATGGAAAAAAAAGATAGGAAATTGCAGAATTGAAAAGGAAAGCAAAAGAAATGCAGAACTGAAAGAAAAGGAATGACTAGTCTACTCTTGATGAAATAAGCTACTAGCGAAATGTTGCAACAGAATATTCTGACACTTCCCCGGCAACGGCACCAAAAAGTGGTGAGCACCAGTATTGCAGCAATAATGCTGCAACTCCTGGTCTGCCTACTTTACTCTTATCAACCTGGTAGTTCGTAACAAACTTGGAAGCGATGGTGCTATATGCACAAGTACTAGTTCTTACTGAAGGTTGTCACTTGGTCAGCCGGAGCAAGATCACTAAGATCTCAAGACAACTTCAATGGATTCTAGCAGAAGCTCTATATGCGATGAAAGGAAAAAGAGAGATTACTCTACAGATGCTATTCTACTTGCAGAAAGGAAGACTGAAATGTAAAGCAAACCAAGGAAATCCTAATTAACCAACTAATTCTACTTTTGCAGAAAGCACTATGAAAACCATGAAAAGAATGCCATTACCTACTCAAGGAATTAAACAACATCTAACTAAGCTATTTATGGAAGCAAATAAGCAAAAAACATCTTTTTGGATTTTTATGTATTTTTATGTGAATTTGTCATGCATGTAATTTATTTGTTTGTGAATGTGGTAGTGAATAGGTGGCAATGGAGGGCGGTTTTGGGACTTGAGAGGATGTATGATGGTGTGGATGGGTCCTAGGAAGTCTCAGGTGGCCTTCTGGAGGCTTTTCCCAAACTTGGCCTTCAAAAGAAAGCCTACAGGAAAATCTACAAGAGGACACAGGAAATCTACAGGAGGAAAAACAACGTTCTATAGGAGACCTACAAGAGGAGGCTGATAGCATTTTTCACTATTTTGAAGGTGTGAGAGTGGGTGGAAAAGGTAGATGAAGGTTGGAATGAAGTGATAGGGCACCTAGGGTCCACCAAGAATCATTAGGAGAGAGAAATATGATTGGATTTGCTCAAGGAGAGAGGAAGAAATTCTATGGAAAATGCAGGGAACTAAGGTAGAATTGAGGGAAGACTTGGGTGACCTGTAGGGCATGGATCAGATGGAGGATGGAGTGGCTGATATTCAGGTCTACTGCTAGAAGATATCTATTTCATAAACAACTAACAGTCAACCAATGAGATTAAGCAAGAAATGAAATAATTGCATCTAGAAAAACAAAGTTTTTGCATCAAAATAAGATATGATCTATGAAAGGAAATGCTGATAACTGCTGCAGGAAAGGAGAGCATGAAAGAAGCCTATTGTAAATAAAGAATTGAGCATGATTAAGAAGTTTTGAAGCAAAGCAAAACTAGACTATTAACCAACTAGAAAGCTGCAAACACTAGAAGTCCTATGAATGAGGAAAATCTATGTTTTTGGGCCAGCAAGAAGGTCTTTGCCTCAAATCATTGTCCCAAAGGGAGGAAGAGAGGCCAAGGTGTTGTTTCTAGCCTTTTGGATCTTTTCTTTATCACTGCTTAACCTGCTATAGAAAGCACAAATGGAAACAAACTACTAAATCATCAAAAGCAACCTATTCTTAACAAAAAAAACAATACATCTAACAACAACCTAATCTACAAACTGAAACGAAGCATACAAATACAAGTAAAGAGGAGCTTGGCTACTTGGATTGGGCCCTAACCGAAGAGATTCAGCCCTTTGAGGTAACTTAGTGCTAACTCAAAAATGATTCCATCTTTATTCTCAAAACAATAACAAGATTACATGAACTGTCAAGATAATAAGCTCGAAGTTGAGCAGAGTTTACATAAGAAAAACTGCAACACAAATCTGACCCTAGTGAGGCCCTAGGCCTCTCTTCTTATACAAATGAAGCTACCAACAACTTCCTTAAAATCAGGGAGGCTTTGCTCCCAAAATTCAAGATAATCATCAGTCATCCTCCACTTGCTCGGCTGCCTGCTAATGCATGACTTGGTTGCTTGTACTCCGAGCTGAATGAAGGGGAATTCGAAGTGAGGAGTAATAAATGAGGGGGATTCCCTCCCATAAGTCCTCTCTTTTGTCCACTTCGAGTTATTGCTGCCATTTGTCCACTGGATTCTTGACTTTGACCACAAAATTCATCAATAACCTGCATTAAACAAATATTAGACTACATGGCATCATAACTAACTCAAATCACTCTATAAGCATAAATATAATCAAAAAATCATACAAGAAGCTACGAGAATGGTTGATTTGACTAGTTTAGGAGGTAAAATGAGCCCATATAATTACCCATTTATTAGGCTTAACAATATCAACAACAAAAGTTCCATGTGCTTGAGTTGGTAGAACGGCCTCCATGTTACTGTCAATTTATTCATGATTATATTTTGTTTCACATACATGTTCATCATCATCACCATATAAGTGTCCTTGAGAGAGGGAAATCATATTACCAGCTGCAACCACATCATCATGTCCATCTGATTCTTCTTGCACTTCAACACCTGTTTGGACATGCCCTTCTTCCTGGCCATCCACATGAAATGTATCACTACAACTAGTATCATGCATAATAGCATCATAATTTCGTGACCATATTCTTGTCCTCCAAAAGGAAGCCTTAATATTTTATGGCGTCAGAGCCCTTTTAAATGCTTTACTTGGAAGCTCTTCTAGCTCGATCTGTTAGGTCCCTATAATACTAGTGATTCCCCCATTACTATTGTCGTTGTAGCCCTTATTTTTATTATTGTGCCCCTATTGTCCCCATATTGTTATTAATGTGCCCCATAGAAACCCATTATTGTTATTGGTGTGCCCTTATGTTATTACTATTATGCCGGCTTAATTATATTGTGACCCCTTAGACTCCTATATATAGAAGGGAGGTTTAGTCATTTGTATCATGCAAGAATTGTTCATTTGTGTAATGTAAAGGAGGTTTCCCACTCGAAGAGGCTGAATTCTAAGGCATTAATCTATCTTTTCTATCTTTGTGTGAGCTAGTTTCATAACATTTGGTATCAGAGCTTTGGATTCTAGGGTTTTGCTGCTCCAAATAGATCATCGTGGCATTTTCTCTATAACATTTTTTCTGCGGCGTCTCAGAAGCTAAAACAAAAAAACCCATTTGAGCCGAAATCATTCTAAACTTTGGGTCCAAATTTCAGAGCTTGTCTCACTATATTTTCGGAGATATGATCTGAGGAAGTTAGGGTTTTTGCAAACTCCCGAATTACATTCAAAACAGGTGACCTAGGGAAAATCGTCATAACTTTTGTTCTGAGTATCAGATTGTAATTTCGTAGATAGTTTTATAAAGAGGACGGCCTATAGTTTTTTGTATATTATTTTTAGATACTAAGGTCGAAACAGTGACATGTGGCACTTCGTACAAATTCGCTCTACTGAACTAGTCTATAATCAGGTCATGGTGGGAGATTTGGAATAACTCTTCCTTGGAGAATCCAATCTTGATCAGACTTTAGGGGTTAGAAATAGGACTCAAAGGGCTATAGTAGGAAGCTATTTTAGATATTATAGATCCGCAGTTACAAAGATACAACAGAGTCAATATCGAGCTCTTACAAAGTAAAAAAAAGGTGCGTAGTTTTTTTTTTAAAGTTTGCATAAGATTGGTTTGAAAAATTAGAAGGAAGGAATCCAAAGGGAATAATGAAGAATTATTATCATTAATTGATGCCCCGAAGAAAGAAAATGGAAACACCTAGTAAGCGACCTGAAATCTCTAGCATGACTCATGAAGAAGAGGAAGAAATGCAACATGATATATCAAAATTACAAGACCAAGTACAACAAATTTCACTCTCACGAAAGGTAACTGGAGCTAATATGGATGGCATGGAAGCTAAGATGAATGGCATGGACGTTAAGATGAATGACATGGATGCTAAGATGGAAGAATTGAAGATAAATTTGAAGAATTGAAGATGAATGGTTACTAATGGTGAAAGGGTAGTAAAGGAAACTCATGATGAGAACAAAAGAAATGTTAATCATGATTTCATAGACTCTAATGTTGGATTGAAGACCCACCATGTTCCAAAAATCGAAATGAGGAAGTTTGATGGAAAGGATCCCAGAACATGGATACTACAGATGGAGCATTTTTTCGATCTCCATAATGTGCAAAACACACAAAAGGTACGTATTGCAACTTTATATTGGAACCAAACCAGTTTGTATGGTATCACTGGATTTGCTCTCATAAACAAATTGTCACTTGGGGAATTTTTACGGAAGAAATGATAGCACATTATGAGGATACAAAAAGCAAAACCTTTTTAACCAAATGATAAATCTCAAACAAAAGGGTTCAATGATGGAACACATTGAGGACTTCCAAAAATTGAACACAAGGGTAAAAGATATTCCAAAGGAGCATAGGATTGATGTGTTCATGGGGACTTTAAAGGATAATATCCAACATGAGGTTCGCCTTTAGGAACCTGATTCATTGGAGAAGCCATTTAGGTTTGTAAGAAAAATGGAAAGCAAAATTATGGCAACTAGGAAGACTACCACTCACAACTATAAAGATGGAAGTGTTGTTGCCCCTAGACTTCCCAAAATATAAGGCTGACACCACAAAAATTGGAAGAAAAAAGAGCAAAAGGTCTTTGTTATAGTTGTGAAAGAAAATACATTAAAGGTCATAAGTGTGTTGAGAAGAAATTATTCTACATAGATTGTGAAGAGGAGGATGAAAAGGAACAAGAAATGTCAAAAGAAGAGGATATACTCCATGAACAAACCCTAGATAAAGAAGAAATGAATCCGACCATATCTTGTAATGCATTGGCTGGAATTACCACTCCTCAAACTATCAAGATAGAAGGACATATCAAGAAGAAAAAGGTAATAGTGTTGATTGATTCAGGAAGTACCCATAATTTATTCATTGTAAGATAGCCAAGGAATTGAATTGCTTCTTATATCCAGCACCAAAGTGTCAAGTGATGGTTGCAAGTGGAGGAACCATAAATTGCTCTAGAAAGTGCCATAATATCAAGCTATCCATGGGAGAATATGTATTGAATAGCCCAATGCTTTCCATTCCAATGGGTGGAGCTGATGTTGTACTAGGAGTCCAATGGCTACAATCCTTAGGTACAATAGCTTTTAATTTTCAAGAATTTTTCATGAAATTTTGTGTGGAAGGAAAGGAAGTTGAATTAAGGGGTATTGCAGGGAAACCGGGAAAGATAATCAGCTCTAACGGTATGACAAAGCTTCTAAAAAAGGAACAACGAGGCGTACTTGCACAAGTATGTTCGCTAGAGGTTCCCACATCGAAATCATCTATTTCTCCAAATCTCCAAAAAGTCTTGGACAATCATTCCAAGGTATTTGAGACTCCCAAAGTCCTCCCACCTATTCGTGATCATGATCATGCTATTCATTTGTTTCCAAGAAGTGTTCCTCCAAACATCAGGCCGTACATATATCTTTATGCCCAAAAGCGTGAAATTGAATGCATGGTTGCACAAATGCTAGAGGCTAGTATAATTCAACCTAGTCAAAGTTCTTTCTCTGCTCCAATAGTATTGGTGCACACGAAGGATGGATCTTGGCACATGTGTCCAGATTATAAGGAGCTCAACAAGCTCACTATTAAAGAAAAATTTCGCATTCCTGTCATTGATGAATTATTGGATGAATTGCATGGAACAATTTACTTCACCAAATTGGACCTTCGTTCAGGATATCATCAAATCAGAATGAAGACCGAAGACATTTCGAAAACAACATTTAGAACTCATGAGGGTCATTATGAATTTTTGTTCATGCCTTTTGGCCTTACCAATGCACCTTCTACATTTCAAGGTTTGATGAATTCCATTTTCAAACCCTTCCCTAGGAAATTTGTGTTAGTATTTTTTGATGATATACTAATCTACAACAAGTCTTGGAAGGATCATGTTGAAAATGTTGACATGATGCTCAAACTATTGAAGGAAAAACAATTATATGCAAAAAGCTCCAAATGTTTCTTTAGAGTACAAAAGGTGGAGTATCTAGGTCATATTGTAGCTCATGAAGGTGTTAAGGTAGACCCTAGCAAAATTAAAGTCATTAATGAATGGAAAATCCCCACATCCATAAAGCATCTGCAAGGATTTCTCAGGTTGACAGGTTATTATAGCAAGTTTGTTAAGAATTATGGGAGAATAGCAGCACCTATAACAACATTATTGAAGAAAGATGCATTTTCATGGACTCCAAAAGCAACAAAGGCCTGCCAGTATCTTAAAAAGGAAATGTGCCAAGCACTGGTCTTAGCTATGCCAGACTTCACAAAAACATTTATTATGGAATATGATGCTTCAGGAAATGGAATTGGTGTTGTTTAATGCAAGATGAAAGACCCATTGCTTTCGAAAGTCGTCCAATCAAAGGAAAGTATTTACACAAAGCTATTTATGAGAAGGAAATGTTGCCAATACTACATGCACTTAAGAAATGGCGACCCTACCTAATGGGAAGACACTTCAAGGTAAAAATGGATCGTGATAGTCTTAAATACTTTTTAGAACCAATATTATCCTCTGAAGAGCAACAAAAATGGGTCACAAAGAGGTTTGGTTATGAATTTGAAATAATTTACAAAAAAGGGAAGCAAAATGTTATGGCAGATGCACTCTCAAGAAAGGATGAGGATGTGGAAGCATTGTTGTGCACCATTTCTATTATCCAACCAGATTCGATAAATGAAGCAAGGGATGAATGGAAGAATGACGAATAAGTGTGGGCATTCATTCAAAGGATACAACAAGATCCAATACATCTGATACATTTAGCTGGAAAAATGATTCGTTATGGTACAAATATCGCTTATACCTATGTAAGAATTCCCAACTCAAACAAAATATTCTTATGGAATTGCACACTT
>APFE030790517.1:47550-73484 GCA_000404065.3 Pinus taeda
GGGTTAAGAAGGAATATTTTTGGGATGGCCTTAAATCAGATATTCAAAAGTTTGTGGTGGAATGTTTGGTTTGCCAACAAAATAAAGTTGAAACAATTAAGACCTTGGGTCTATTACAACCTTTATCCATTCCGAGCCAACATTGGCAGGAGGTTTCAATGGATTTTATCACAGGTTTACCCAAGTCCATTGGAAAGAGTGTCATCATGGTGGTAGTTGGAAAACTTACCAAGTATGCACACTTTTGTGCATTATTGCATCCATTTAAAGCCAGTACAATTTCTATTTCATTTATGGAAACAATTCAAAAGCTACATGGAAACCCAAAGATTATTGTAAGCGACAGAGATCCCATTTTCACTGGAGATTTTTGGACAGAATTATATTCTTGTCTCGGTACTCAGTTAACTCATAGCTCATCTTATCATCCTCAATCTTATGGGAAAACTGAGATAGTAAACAAATGTTTGGAAGGATATCTTCATTGCTTTGTATATGATAAACAGGCATAATGGGTCAAATGGTTGCCTCTAGCTGAATGGTGGTATAAAACTTCCTTCCATACTGCAGCAAAAATGACCCCATTTATGGCACTTTATGGATATCATCCACCATCCATCACATCATATTTAAGAGAAAATTCTAAGGTTCAAGCAATGGAACATCATATCGAGCATCAACAACAAGTTCTCCAACTCTTAAAGGATAACTTCATGTTGGCACATAATAGAATGAAACAATAGGCAGATCAACATCGCAATGAAAGACATTTTGATGTAGGTGACTGGGTATTCCTACGGCTACAACCATATAAACAAATGTCCCTCAAGCAAGCTAAGAAGGATAATAAATTATCAACAAAGTATTATGCATAATACAAGGTGTTGCAAAATATTGGTACTATGGCATACAAATTGGAGCTTCCTGCAGCTTCCTGAGTGCACCCAGTTTTCCATGTTTCATGTTTAAAGAAGGTGATAGGTGACAAGCTCCCAGTTCAAACAATATTGCCAGAACATGACGAGGAAGGAAAAATCATATTGGAAACGGAAGCAGTCACAAAAACAAGAACTCGACAGCTACAAAATCGATCAATTTTGGATTATCTCATTAAGTGGAAGAACTTATCTGCTGAAGATTCCACATGGGAGGATGAGAATTTTATACAAAAGCATCCATAACTACTCAAGCATTGAGGACAACGCTTTTCAGAAGGAGAGGAGAATGTTAGGTCCCTATAATACTAGTGATTCCCCCATTACTATTGTCATTGTATCCCTTATTGTTATTATGCCCCTATTGTCCCCATATTGTTATTAGTGTGCCCCATAGAAACCCACTATTGTTATTGTTGTGCCCTTATCTTATTACTGTTAGGTCGGCTTGATTATATTGTGACCCCTTAGACTCCTATATATAGAAGGGAGGTTTAGTCATTTTTATCATCCAAGAATTGTTCATTTGTGTAATGTAAAGGAGGTTGCCCCCTCGAAGAGGCTGAATTCTAAGGCATTGATCTATCTTTTCTATCTTTTTGTGAGTTGGTTTCCTAACATATATTCACTCCCAAAGTTTCATTTGTTGCAAATTAAATCCTAATGTGTGTATGTTGAAGCATATGGTTTCTCTCTTTTTGATAGTTCTATCTGTAGATGACTTACTCATTGTAGAAGTTCAATCTCATCCATTGTTGTAGTTAAGACCACTTTGAATGACAAGTTGTTATGCTAGATATAGGATTTTTATGATATTTCCTTCGTCTTGAAAATAACCAAGATGATTTGTGATTCAATATGACTTGATGCAAGAATGTAAGATATCTCCTTAACAAGTTTTAAATGATAGGTTGCAAGCTTATTACATCACCATTTCTATCAAGGGTCAAGCTAGATGATGGCAGTGTTACACCTGTGATTGAATATACTAGGTATCGATAGTTGGTTAGGAGTCTTCTTTACCTTACTTTCTCTTGTGTTGGCATATCCTATGTAATTGGATTAGTTTCCAAATATGTGTGAGTCATATGAATTTCATTGGAAGGTAACTTAGTGGATATGTAGGTATGTTAAATGGACCACTAGCTTTAGTATACATTAGGTGTCTTCTTTAGATTTTGTTGGTTACAAAGTTGGTGATAGCACAAACCGCAATTCCACCTTAATTTATGTCCTCAACCTTGGATCTAGTCCTATAAATTGGTCCAAAAAAAAGTAATCGAATATTTCTTAGCCATCCATGGAGGCCAAGTATATAGGTGCAAACAATGCCACTACACAAGTTATATTGTTGTAGCATTTCCTCTCCGAGTTGGGTGTCCAATTTCATTTTCCAATTGTCATATTATGTGATAATAAGAGTACATTGAAGTTGGTGCACATCCACATTTTCCTACATTTTTCCACTATTTAGGAAGACTATTTTTTTAAATGGTGGTTCAAGGACATTGGGTGGCCGCTACATCCATGGGAAAATCCAAGCAAATTAACCCAAAGGGGTCTACCTACCAGCCAAACAAGAAGGGCCTAACCGCAAGGGCGTTGAGGAGATTTGACCCTATGACCTCCCAACTGGCGAGGTACTTAGCAACAGGAACTTGACCAACTAAGATAACCCTTGGGGCTTGTTTAGGAAGACTATTATTTATATCATGTATACTTTTAGTAGGTGCTACCATCTAGGATGACATGTAGCAATGATATGGTAGTGACATGGCATCATAATGCATTAGCATGGCCTTATTTGGTGCCCTTAACCATTTTAATTATCCATTATCCTTATCCTTATCCTCCTCCTAGACAAGTGCATAATTATCCTTACATACTCCAATTATATTCTCGAGTTCACCTTATCCACTTATACTTCTAATTTTGGATAGACCTTATCCATTAGATTTTAGTCCTACTTTTGAAGTTTATTTCTATTTCTAGATTTAGGATTTGTATGTGTGACTTCTTTCTTCAATTTTCACTTATTTATGGCTCCTACTATCCTTAGTAAACTCTATTAGTGAATCCAATTCCAATTTTGACTAGATAGCTCCATTTGTACTCAAGGAAAGCAATGTAATGCAAGGAATTAGAATTGGTCTTCCAATCTCTTAGTCTAAAGAGTGATAATTTTTTTTCTCTTCTAAATAGTTACTCAGAAATCAAAATTGAACACATAAGAGCATAGATAAATAATAGCATATAATTGAGACAAATTACTCATACTGACAATAGTGCACAAATATGAATAAAATGACACATTCCTGCCATTATAAAATGAAACTAGTATTTTAAACAACATTTTTAAAAATACCAATTTATTTTATGTATTTCTCTGGCTCTGGTCTCCAACATCTTTCTACAATGCTTGAACTTTTGCTTTTAAAACTAGAGTTGTAATAGTACGAACTATGCCCATTAAAACATAGTTCAGAGTGCAAAAGAAAAATCCTCAATAATCCTTCAGATCTGAGTTTTCTCCTCTAACCTACAAATCTAAATCATGTATATAACAGTGCCTTCAAGAATTCATGAATTGCATAGAAGAGTATGATATTTCTCCCTTAGTGAAGCCCCGATGGACTTTCATCTTCTTCATTATGGTGCCTTCATCTTTTGTATGGCATCGACCATCCATCACTTTCATGAACCAAATCAATCATGGCATTCTTATTTTCATCTAAAAGTGATCTTCTATTCCACATTTGGTTTTTATTCATACTATTACCTTTTCCACATCATGTTCAGGATCTTCCATCCAATATCATGAGTGATAGTTGTAGGTGACATCTACAAATCTCTTTTCAGTAGCCCTGTATCAACCCATCCAGATTTTGTTTAAAAATAAAAAACGAACATCAAATCAAAGTTACCTTTTGTGATGGCATTTCATCATGACATCTTTCTTGCTTGCAACATCAACATCCTGCACATTCATAAACACATCTCCAAGAATTCATATATCAAGGGTCTCCTTTTTTTATAGACCTTATCAGGGTCTTCATACCTTCTTTAAGGAGATGTCATGACCAATTATTATAGTCATCAAATGTTGATTTATTATCTTTTCTTTCGCGACTATAATTGCATCTTTCATGATCTATTCTTTCTTATCTTCACATATTGCTTCCTAGGAACTTCCATTCATAGTTCCTTTATCTTTATCAATAACCCCATATTCCATATGAGTACATATTATGATGATTTCATCTTGCCAATATGTGAATCATGCATCTTTCCAAAGGTGCAGATCCCTTTTTCTTTGATCATGCTCATGAGGTAGAGCATTTATTCATGCAAGTATATGATGCCATGACTTATTCTGTCAAATATATATGTACCTCTTTTCTCATTTTGGTCATCTAGACTTCCTTCAGTAGCTCCCTTTTCTTGATTGAAGGTACTTTGGACATCTTAACATGCTATACACCTTTGTCACCATGCCATCGTATTTTTAAACAGTGTATCCCACATAGAGTGGAATGGTCAGCGAGACATTTTCCTTTTCCAAGTAGAGGTGGACCTTCTAATGAAGATTCCAACAAAGGATCTAGATTATCCTCATTCAACATATGCTCCTTTCTCATGATGATGATGTATGATGAATTCCTTCTATCATGTTAGATGAATTTCTTTCAACCATATGTAATATATATGCTTTCAATGAGGTTACCAAGAGTTACTTCCTTTATATGATGACTGCTACATCCATGTAGACTTCTCCTTCAACTATTGTTTCAAGATTATCTAATGATGTCATGAGCTCTTGCTTCAATGATATGCTTCTAGTATGATGCCATCTTCTACTACGATGCATCTCGTCATAATGCTTCTCATCTTGACTGCCATGGTGGAGATCTCTTCACCTCATACTTCTCCTTTCTATGCTTTGGAGAAACCCCAATACTGAAGATCTATCCCTTTGGACTTCTTCTCATCAGGTTCTTGCACTTATTTGGTGATATGAGCTTCATTTATTTCTTTCTTGAATTTCAAACAATGTCTCTTGTAATTCCCATATTCCTGACAGCTATAACATTTTATCTTTGACATATCATTCTACTTCTTTTTCCGAGGACCAAATTTTCCAAACTTTCCTTTTCCTTTACCCATGGCAGCAAATGCTTGAACTTGTTCATTTAATCCCACCACCTTTTTCCTTCAACCTGGTTTCTTCAATTTTACATAATGACTAGAGTTCACTGAATGGGGTGGATTCCTTCTTTCCATAGATGCTTGATACAAAGTTACCCCATTCCTCTGGTAGTGCATTGAGCACACCTATGGTCATTTCTTTATCAGACATTATCTCCCCCAACTCTTGCAGTTGGTCTCGTATTTATGGCACCCTCATAAAATATGAGGCTATTCCTTCTTCCTTTGACATTTTTATCTTGTATAACCTGGTTCTTAAATATATGACACCTCCAACGATGCTTATAGAGAACAATTCTACTAACTTATTGTAGATTTCTTTTGATATTTCCAATTTTGCAGCGTACAATATGAAGGGGATCCTTGATGGATTCTATGAGAATTATTTGATCCCTTATTTTTCCTTTCGTATTCTTAGATAGAGCTTGAGCTTCTTCCTTTGTAGGCCTAGTGATTGAACCCTTAACATGTTAAACGACTCCATTTTCTATTAGGTTCAAATGTGTCATCTTCTTCCATGTAACAAAGTTTGAAGACCTAACCAATTTTTTGCTTTCTTTGCAAAATGAATTCATTTTGATAGATTCATACATAGATATAAATATACTTACTTGTCAAGTGAAGATGCTTCTTTGATGATGATATCTTCAACTTGATGCCTTTCTTGATGATGTTGATGATAGAAGATGTTTTCTTGATGAAGATGTCTTCTTGTGAAAGTGATCCTTGACTCAAAGAGAAGGAGATCACCTTGAATTTTTGATGATGATGACAATGCCTCTTCTTGCTTTCTTGGTTGATAGTGTAGAATGTGGTGGTTTTCCCAAGATGATTAAAGTATAGGGTCTTTCTTTGATTGAGTGGATGTTGGGGCCATGAGGTCTTATTTTCTTTATGCAGATTGTTCAATGTGTAAGCTTCCCAAGAATGCTTCAATTGAAGAAACCTTTCTTTGAATGAGCTCGGGTTTTAAGGTCCTCTTTGATGCTCCTTAATTACTTTATTTAGGATGATGAGAAGATTATTCATTCTTGATGATTGATTCTCTTGATGTTTCATAGATGATCTTCTTGTGCTTCAACCTTTGAGTATCCTTCTTTAAGCTAACTTTCCTTGATGTAGTCACTTTAGCTTTGATACCATGGTGAGAAATATAGGGGCAAAAAGATAGGTGATTTCTCTTAACTTCGATAACTGCTTGTAATGTATTTTTACTGAACTTAATTATATTCTTCTTTACTTGATTATATTTAGTGGTATTTTCATCGAACAACTACCAAACCATAAAGAACAATAAGACAAGAGGACACAAAATGTAGGCAATTAGCCATGGCCAAAACCTCTCCACTCGAGAGGAAATCTGATGCAGGAGCATGCACTCAGACGGGAAAAGCTTGCTGTTCCTGTGTTTTTTTCCTCAGTTAGAAATAGGAAAATGCCATCTTTTTAGATAGAATAAGGCATGACAAAGAAAAGCTAAGATTTTTAGGTACTGTGACTTCGTTTGGGTAATTGCTTTTGTAATAAAGCAGCTTGAGATAGGAAGAAACAAAAATGGGAAAATCAGCTGCTAAGTAGGAAGTTTTTTCTTTCCAGTAAAGTTTTAGAATTATAATTTTATATATGCATGGAAAAAACAGTGTCAAGGGTGCTGGGTAAAGGTGCGGACCTGTGTATGAGGAATAAGGAATTAACTATGTAATGAAAACAGGGGCGCGCTGTTCAGAAGGTGTGTTTTGGATTGAATAGAGGAAAAATTGAGTTCCGAACTGGCGGTGTCGATTTGATGTGAATGCTGTAATTTGTAGTAGTGGTGTGAATACTGTAGTGGTATATTTATATATCTGCCTGTGGATTTCCATTTAAAAGCTGTGAAAACCGCCATATCGCGTAACAATGCCCTGTATATTTATGTGAATGCAAACGCTGTCATTTAGTTTGAAACCGTATTGTTGCTGTTATATTGTATGCGGACTGTGGGTTCATGCGCACTGTGCGCTGCCTCATAACCAAGACCTGTGCGCTGTCCTTAGTATTGATAAGCTGTCCTCATAGTTAAATTGATTTGTGTGGCAATAGTATATGAACCGAATTGTATCCCCACTAAACGCTGTCTCCGTAATCAATCTGCAATCCATCACTTATGAAGACCGAACAGTGGTTGTTTGTTGTAGATTGAAAAGTGTTAAAGCCTGTGTGCGCTGTCCGCCAATAAGATTAATCCAATGGTTTTTGAAACATGGTATGGTTTGTGTTGTTGTGAGCGCGCGCTGCTCCATAATCCCACACGCTGGACACCAAGTTAATACAACGCCAATTGGGCGCAGGGTCAATTAAATTCGATGTGTGTTAACCAATTCACAATTGCTGTAGCTGCGTTGCATTCTAGATCCTTTAAGTATTATATAGATTGAAGAGTAGAGTTTTCATGACCGAGGATCTCCAGAGATTGCATGAAGAGCAGATTGAAGACATAGAAGGCATAACTACCAGATTGGGAAGCTTGTCTTTGGAACCAGACAGCAGCCCATCATTTGTGGTATCAGAGCCAGCCACTGACATAGAGTTGAATCTCAGGAGAAGGATGGCTTTCAGGGTTGGAAGAGGACGAGGACGTGGACGTGGTGGAAGAGGACGGCATGCTGAGAATGTCCAATTGAGGGGAGAAATAGAGGAGCTGCGAGCTAGGGTGGATGCACTAACCTCCGGCAGGAATATAGATGATGGAGACGTGAGTGAACTCGAAGCTGAAGCTATTGAAGAGGAAGCGGTAGAGATTCCTCCTGAGATGAAGCTCTTTCAGTCAGTGATGAAAGCCACAGCTAGGCCATGGAACCAGTTAGTACCAGTATATCAAGGAGGACTAAATCCAGAAGAGCTGATTGACTGGATTAACAGTATGGAGAAATTCTTCGATTATGAAGAAATGGAAGAGGAGAAGAAAGTAAAGTTTGCTGTCACCAAATTAGTGGGCCATGCAGCGCTCTGGTGGGATGGTGTACAGGCAGAAAGGAGAAGACTGGGCAAGCAGCCAATCAAGAATTGGAGCAGGATGGCAGCAAAGCTTAAAGGTAAATTTCTACCCATTAATTATCAGCAAATCTTATTTAGACAAATGCAAAATCTTAGGCAGAGAGCCTTAACAGTGAAGGAATATACAGAAGAATTCTATAAGGTGAGCATAAGAGCTGGAGAAGCTCAGAATACAGATGAGAGGGTGGCAAGATATATGAATGGCCTCAGAATGGACATTCAGGATGAGATAAGTTTACTGTCTCCAAAAATAGTAGAGGAAGCCTATCAGATAGCACTGAAGGCTGAAGAAAAACTCATGAGGAAGCAGTCTGCCCGTGGGAGAGGGACTTTCAGAGGAAAGGAAAGTCAAGGTGGTAGTGGAAGATCTACAGCACCTGCAGAAGGAGCTAGCAGTAGCTCAACCCAGCATGCATCCACAGGAGGTGATGCAAGAGGCAGAGGGAGTTTTTCCAGAGGTAGAGGAGGCAGAGGAGGAGGTAGAGAAGTAAGATGCTACAGATGCAATAAGCTGGGACATAAAGCTTTTGAGTGCCCAGAGAGTGCAGACATAAAGCAGAGGAATGCAATTGTTGCGCCAGCTGAGAAAGAGGCACCAGTGATAGAAGAGGTGGATACAGCAGAAAGCGGAGAGTCTTTGGTACTTAACAAAGTTTTGATCAAGCCAGCAAAGGAGGTCACTGAACCGCCACAAAGAAAAACTTTGTTCAGGACAGTATGTAAAGTTCAAGGGAAATGTTGCCAGATGATCATTGATAGTGGCAGCACTGACAACTTGGTTTCTACAGAGGTAGTAGAGAAATTGAAGCTGAACACAAGGAGGCACCCAACACCGTATAAAGTGTCATGGTTGCAAAAGGGACATCAATTGCTGGTAAGTGAACAGTGTGAAATAGAATTCCAAGTGGGCAAGTACAAGGATAAAGTTGTTTGTGATGTGATGCCTATGGATGTGTGTCACATATTGCTGGGGAGGCCTTGGCAATATGACAGAGCAGCCATGCATGACGGGAAGAGGAACACCTACAAATTTGGAAAGGATGGTGTCAATCATACATTGTTGCCTCTGCAGGAGGATATACCAGGACAGAAGACTGATTCAAAAACTTTGTTATTTGGAGGAAAGGAATACTTGGAGCAGACAATGGATGTACAGTTGCAACAAGAAGAACTCACAGCAGCCGAGTTGGAAGAGGAAGTTCATGCGAATGAAGAAAATGATCAGCTGGAAGAACCGGTATCTGAACTGACAAGTGATATTGTTAAAACTTGTAGTTTTCCAACTGACAAGTTGTGCATGAATGCAGGTGATGAGATATTAACAACAGAAAGCTTGGCCTGTGGAAGTATTGACGATTGTACAGAAAGTTTTTCAAAGGAGTTTACATGTTTATGGCATGAGTTAAGTGTTCTGGAGCAGAGACTAGAAGCACAGAGGGTAAGTATTCAGAATATAAAAACAGAGATGAATGGAAATAAAGAGGTTCCAGAACACAGAGGTATTCTTGAAGAAGATGATGTTGAGGAGAGACTAACTGATAGTCTCAAGAATGATTGGGATCAGCATACTGAAGTGCTGACAGTGGGAAATAAGGCACTAAGGTCTTATGATTTTTATTCTGATAAGTGTTTTGTGAATGAAGGTATTGTTGCAGGTACTGGTGAATATTTGACTCAGTCAAGCAGTCAAATGAAAGGAGGAGGAGTTTTCTGTTCCAGAAGACAAGAGGGCATGGATGATCGGGTGGCAGTCAGAACAGAAACAAGAATAAGAGAAAGGCATCAAGTACCAACAGATGGGGACTTGCAGAACAAAGTATGGGATCCAGGCGGACAAAAAAAAAAAGCATGATCAGGAGATCATGATCATTTTCAACCTTGGGAGTCTGATGCAGGAGCATGCACTCAGACGGGAAAAGCTTGCTGTTCCTGTGTTTTTTTCCTCAGTTAGAAATAGGAAAATGCCATCTTTTTAGATAGAATAAGGCATGACAAAGAAAAGCTAAGATTTTTAGGTACTGTGACTTCGTTTGGGTAATTGCTTTTGTAATAAAGCAGCTTGAGATAGGAAGAAACAAAAATGGGAAAATCAGCTGCTAAGTAGGAAGTTTTTTCTTTCCAGTAAAGTTTTAGAATTATAATTTTATATATGCATGGAAAAAACAGTGTCAAGGGTGCTGGGTAAAGGTGCGGACCTGTGTATGAGGAATAAGGAATTAACTATGTAATGAAAACAGGGGCGCGCTGTTCAGAAGGTGTGTTTTGGATTGAATAGAGGAAAAATTGAGTTCCGAACTGGCGGTGTCGATTTGATGTGAATGTTGTAATTTGTAGTAGTGGTGTGAATACTGTAGTGGTATATTTATATATCTGCCTGTGGATTTCCATTTAAAAGCTGTGAAAACCGCCATATCGCGTGACAATGCCCTGTATATTTATGTGAATGCAAACGCTGTCATTTAGTTTGAAACCGTATTGTTGCTGTTATATTGTATGCGGACTGTGGGTTCATGCGCACTGTGCGCTGCCTCATAACCAAGACCTGTGCGCTGTCCTTAGTATTGATACGCTGTCCTCATAGTTAAATTGATTTGTGTGGCAATAGTATATGAACCGAATTGTATCCCCACTAAACGCTGTCTCCGTAATCAATCCGCAGTCCATCACTTATGAAGACCGAACAGTGGTTGTTTGTTGTAGATTGAAAAGTGTTAAAGCCTGTGTGCGCTGTCCGCCAATAAGATTAATCCAATGGTTTTTGAAACATGGTATGGTTTGTGTTGTTGTGAGCGCGCGCTGCTCCATAATCCCACACGCTGGACACCAAGTTAATACAACGCCAATTGGGCGCAGGGTCAATTAAATTCGATGTGTGTTAACCAATTCACAATTGCTGTAGCTGCGTTGCATTCTAGATCCTTTAAGTATTATATAGATTGAAGAGTAGAGTTTTCATGACCGAGGATCTCCAGAGATTGCATGAAGAGCAGATTGAAGATATAGAAGGCATAACTACCAGATTGGGAAGCTTGTCTTTGGAACCAGACAGCAGCCCATCAAAAACCCATAAGAATTCTTCTCTTCTTATAGAACTTCAACTAAAAAATTCCAAGACCTATGACCCTTGATGAGGACCCTCCAAGACCAAGTCAAGAAAACTTCTTAATGTGCTTCTCTTCCTTTAAGTCAACACTAGTGAAACTTGTTTCAGAACTTCAATTTTTAGCTCTCCTTCAAAATTTCATCTTGTTGTAGCAGGTCTGCAATTTCGGCCTTTTCTGCAGTAACCCTAGTTCACACATGTGGCTAGAAGATGGATGAATTTGCCTCCTGTCTTCTTCGCTTGACTTGAATTATCTTCCTTTTTATCTCAACTTGTAAAGGAGACCTCTCTTGGCAAAAAACTTGACCCTTGATGGTGGCTACAATAAAATACTTACTATTGTAGAAGGATGCCCTAACACTTCGCATGTGTGGAGAATAAAGCCCAAAGAACAAACCCAAATATGCTTCTTTCTTCTTTCTTTTATCTCTTATTGTCTTTTCTAGATATTAGACTTTCTTTTCTTTCTCAATCGATGAATGTGTGAATGCTTCCTTGAATGAGGCCAAGTCCTTCTTTATATAGGATTTCCACCCATGCCCAAGAAGGGTCTTTCATACATGACAATGACTTTCCTAACTTGTAGACTTAATGACAAGCCCTAGAAGCTCTCAATGGGATCCTGACCTATAAAATAGATTTCCCTTGAGCATGAAACCCATGCCTCAAGAATAACAATAATAAATTTATTTTCTCATTTCATCAAATAAATAAAATCATTATTACATATGTCATTATAAATACCAAACCTAGTTACATATTTCAACATGGCCAATAAGATTCTATCAGTGATGAACTCATTTTATATCAAATAACTGAAAATTAGGGGCATCCATGGAGAAGTTAATTGGATATGGAATGGAGATTATTTGACAAGTGAGGCATCCCTAAGAAATCGAATGAGAAAACCTACATTTTCATTTATTACCTGAAGATATCAAGTATTAAAGCATAAAATGTGTCATCATACATTGTGTTTAATATTTTCTTGTTTGTGAGTTCCCTCAAAAGTAACTAGTTATGTCAACCATGCCATCCAAAATGGATAGAAAGTTCTCATAGCAACGAATAATGGATAGAAAGTGCTCATATATTTATATTATAAGTGGTCTTATATATATGCTAATAATGTTTTAATCTTTACTCACTTTATATTTTTTTCAAAAGATCACTCATGTTAAGTAAGGCCTCATATACATAATTTTTTGGATCTCGGTTTGACTCACGTTTCCTACACCACGTTACTCTTAGAGGTGATGTGATATGTGTAGTGAGTAATCGGAGGTGGAGTTACTCTTGGAGGTGATGTGATATGGGTACACATATCAGGCCCTCCCAAAGAGCTAATAGCTCAACCCTACAGTTGTGTCCTCTACCACCATACCAGGATAAATGGAAATGAACATCTGGGTTGAAATGTAGAACAACCCCACATCCATAATCACCATCGGAGGAAGCCCCATCAAAGAAACATATTGGATCAATTCCCTCCACATCAAAATAAGAGATAGATCGACGAGGGATTTTTGGTTTCCAAGGGACAATCTCTTGGAAGAATGCCACTATACCTATAGCACCTCGTTTGATTTCCAGGGCTTTGCCTTCAAAAATAATGGCATTACGGGCCCTCCAAATGCCCCATAGAACATAGAGAGGGACATCCTTGTAGGCCTTCATTCTGCAGTTCCAAATGAGTATGCAACCATGGATGGAGGGTACATTACTAATAGCAGAATGAAGGCTTGGAAGGGATTCCAAAAAGAATTGATACCTCTTCCCATATTTTAGAGGAAAAAGGATAGCATGGGAATAGGTGTGGGCCATTCTCCGAATCCAACTTGTAAAGAGGGCACCATCGAGGGTCCGAAAAGACTCTCTTGAGAAGATTGTCCTAGGTCAGGAATCTATTATGGTGGCGAGCTAAAAGAAGAATTTTAGCTTCAAGGGAGCATCTCATTTCCAAATGAGCAAGGTGCATTATGTGAATGGTAGGGGAAGAGAGGTCGAAGTAATGTGGTCGTAGGCCTCCTTGACAGGGATTCTGTCATTGACCATTCCCCCCCCCCACACACTAGCTTATCCAGACTCAATGATAACTGGATACTGACCATGCATAGACTACTACGATAGTGTTCCCACTCAGTTATCATGCCCTCCTATAAACCAATCTATCATGCATGTGGCTAATTATGAGTAACACAAACATGTCTATATCTCTCCCATGGGTGAGTAAGGGTGTTCATCCCAATATAGGAGAGAGAGTTGATTATCTGTATTAGAAGAGAGTGGCATCCACTGAAACCCTTGATGGAATCCAAACCAATGTGGATCTTTTGTCCATTTCTAATCACCCATTGAAGGTTACTGCTCAGCCATAGAACAACAACTCTAATATTGTGCCAAATATTGGAATGTCAGCCAACTGAAGGTGCCCCCACAATGATCCATTCCTCGAGTTTGCATTGAAGATATTATTTGTCTTTCATTATGCTCTATCAAAGCCTTTTCTCACAAAATAACCTCTACAAATTTACTGCCGAAAGGGCCAAGTTAAAGGATCGTGTGTCAATAATTCCCCAGCCTCCACATACAATTGACCTGGCACTGGAATTTAACCCAATTAGATGGATCTTCTTTATTGCACCAAAAACCAGACTAAACAAACTTAGCCACCATTAAGTCTATCTTATTAATGACAGATTGGGGAAGATGAAAGAGATGCATCCAGTAGACTGGGATGCTAGTCAAGACAACCTTTATCATAATGACTCTTCCACCTAATGTCAACCATCTTTGATCCCAACATTTTTTTTTTTAATTTAGGAAGAAGCCATTCCTAATCATTCATTAAGTACTTGTTGGGATTTAGAAAGCATCCTAGGTATTTAAAACTATCTATCATAGAGTAGATTTTTATTCCAGACATGGACATTATTTCAAATACTTCTGGGTCATCTACCACCACATCTATCAGTTCAGTTTTGTCTTTGTTTATGTAGAGCCTAGAAGATTTACTGAAATCCATGAAGATCCTATGAAAAGTGACCCACTCAGAGAGTTTTGTTTCACCAGCACACAGTACATCATAAATAAGCATTAGATAAGAGATTTTGCATCCTCTAGAGAGTTTGCATCTAGATATCAATGTTTCCTCAAACCTGGCCTTAACTCCCTTGTTGAAGGCGTCCATGATCAGAATGAAAAGAAGCGGAGATATTGCATATCCTTGGTGGAGCCCCCTATAAATTTTGAATAAATGAGTTGGCACCCTATTGATAAGAAAAATCATAGATACTAATGTTAAGAAAGACATCATCCACTTCACGTGCCTGTGCAAAAAACCAATTTTATACAAGATCATTGAGAGAAACTCCCAATCCACATAGTCATACACCTTGTGGAGGTCAACTTTCATGTTCCTTTTTAACTTCTCTTTGATGGGAGAGTTTACAAAAAAAATGAACATAATAGATGTTGGTACATAAGTCAAACTTCTTAGTTTAATTGTTTCACTTGAAGTAATCTTTAACAAGATTTTTATATCTTGCATTACCAACTGTAGAACTATTAAATTCTCTAGCATTTCTTTGTAAGTTTAGATGAAACATGTTTTAAATAAATCATTTGATTTTAACCTTCATGTTTGAGGTATATATTTCTCACCTTCACATGTTTGTATTTCTTTCATTGTCTCAAGTAACAACTCTATCAGCCTCATCAACAAATGTGTTTTTCCTTCTAGAACCCTATGTAGGGAGAACACTATGCAAAGCTAGATGATGTATGTGAGTGCTTATGAGTAACCATCCTCTCCAAGAAATCCCTTTCATACCCCAATGTATGTCCAAATCCATCTTGGATTTGTTGGAAAGATGGACCAATTGGATGGTCCAACCTTAAAGTGGTTAATGTCAATGTTATTTTGAACTCATTTTTAATGTCTTCCATGAATTTCTCTAATGTTGGATATGTTTATTTGTTGGGATATATGTTTTAATTATGAATAATTTGTTTGTTTTGAATAACAACAATGCAACAATAGTTTTGAAAAATAATTTATGTTTCACTCAATGGAATTATTATTGTGATTTTGCATTAAAGCAAAAAGGAAAAAAAATATTAATGTTAAAGCAATATTATCATGACATTATGTATTTATGAGATTTTAGATCATTGTAAAATTTAAATTATGCTAAAAGTATATTTTTCAAGGATGTAATATTTCAGTTACTATTGACACCTAATCGTAGGGATTGGGTGAACAACTATAATTAGTGTAAATAAATAATAAAGGAAATGGAGAGTCATCGGAAGATGAATTGAATAGTCACTCCCTCTTGTATGTAATAATGAACAACCTGAATGAATAATACGATTACATTTGAGGAGTTACCTCTTGGTCTGACATGGTATCAGAGCTAGCGCCCTTTTTGGCTTCCCTCTCTGCTTTGTAACTCCCTTCTGCCTATTCTTCGTATGTTCTGCCTATTTTGCAAAACTGACCTCTTGCAACCACTCCACAAGTGTGCCTCTGTCAAGAATTTGATAAGCATTCTGCAGGTTTTCCCCTCTCTGGCAACTGTTGCAAACGTTCGGCTGGTTATGTGAGGCAACTGCTCCATAGTATTGGCCCTCCACCTTCCCTAAACATTCCCTCCTCCATTATAATTCTCACAGTTATATACGCTCCTCCATTACGCTACTCACACACAGTTATATATGCTCCTCCATTACGTTGTCCCATATCGCACTGTTCCATAGACATTGTCCCATATGCATCATTCCATAAACGTTGTCCCATATGTGTTGTTCCATAAAGCTTTATAACTAGAGCGAGATAGGCCAGGCCAAAGCGTTTGAATAGTTGGATGAGATCTATAGTGTTGGCTCGAGGACTGGGAATTATCTTGTCCAAATCCTACAGTCAGGTTGTCTCTTCTGCCCAGAAACACTTCCCACGAAGGGCCACCAGTCAAAACGACGAAATATTAACAATTATCATTGAATTTTGAGCACTTATCTAATATAGCATGAGCTATATACCGTTTGCATGAGCAACAGCTAAAAATAAATAAATTCATGGGTGTTTGCTTTGACATGAAGTTTTAGACTGTGACTCTCA
The DNA here is from genome assembly GCA_000404065.3 of Pinus taeda. Lineage (NCBI taxonomy): Eukaryota > Viridiplantae > Streptophyta > Pinopsida > Pinales > Pinaceae > Pinus > Pinus taeda. The sequence continues at coordinate 63,950 of APFE030790517.1, forward strand.
GATTGATGGTGAAGAAAACATGTAGATTACATGCCTTATTATCTATTCTAATATGTTTTTAAGTGGGCTATACTGGTGAATTTTGAAAGATGCATTTTATTTGAGTCCTGTATAGGATTTTTTGAAGTGGGTTGTACTGGTGAATTTTGAAAGAGGCATTTTATTTGTCAAAAATGTGCTTGTTTTCATTAGTGATACATGTCCGGAATGTGTGCTTTGGTTATAGTTAGACATTGAGGTTCAATTTTTGTGTGGACCATCTCTAAATCGGACCTTCTGAAGTGGAAGTCTTACATATGTACTCACCTGTTGGGTTTTGTGAGCATATCCATACCTCTTTTATATACATTAAAATTGTAGTTTTTTTTTTTACAAGCAGAAGTACAATTTCTTACAGTGTATTGGCAACAAAAGTATATCTATTGTGGGAGTGGTCCTCAATGGGAAGGAAAACTATCCTGAGTGGTCTCAGAAAATCAAACACACTCTCATTTTTAATGAGTTGTGGAAAGGAGTGTGTGCTGGAAATGGAGATAAAGAGCTAGACAACCTACCTCAGACAAGGAATTCACCATTTGGGAAAATAAGAACAAGAAGGCTTATGCATTGATTGCAGCATCAGTGAATGAAGAGGTGATTCGCCATATTTCGCCATTTTCAAATGATTTCAAAGCCTTACAAAAACTGAAGGAACTCTATGACTCCCATTCTGCACTTGAAGTTGTTCAACTCATGATTAAATTGTTCACCCTTGAATTACAAAATGATGATCCTCTTGCTCTTGCATCAGAAGTAAAATCTGTTATGAATGATATCAAAGTCACTAATGCTGAACTGGACATTCCTCTAATAGTTTTTCTCAAGGCACTTTATCCCACTTACTCAAATTATCTTGAGTCATTGCAAGCAAATGGAAACCTCAAAGATATTACCTTTGACTCCCTTGTGAAAAAATTTGCTGAAAGAGAGAAATTTTTGGGAAGAAGACAACGCCTCAGTCTTCTGAAGAGGTTGTGTGCCTTGCACATAGAGAAAAGAATCTTGCTCAAGATTCTTCTAGAGGAAGAGAACGAAATTGTAGGGGGGGCAGACACTCTCAAGGAGAAAAGTCATATTTGACTACATATGCTGCAAAAGAGATGGATCACATGATGCATCCACATGCAAGTTGCCTTGGGAAAAAATTGAGCATGAAAGAAACCAGCCCAAAGGTAAAACTAATGACAAAGAGAAAGGTAAAGCACCTGAATCTACTCAATATATTGTGGCACACTGTAATATTGGAGTAAATGAAGATTTACATAATGCTTCACTTGCTTCTTGGAAAAATGATTAGTTGCTTGATTTAGGAGAAACTTGCCACATGACTTTTCAAAGAGATTTTTTTTGAAGAATTTACTGACAATATTGATGGAGCAGTATACTTTGCAAACAAATCAAAACTCAAGCCATCATGGCTTGGTACAATTAGGCTTAAATTTCCTAGTCTTTCAGACTTTCTTCTGCATCATGTTTTATATCTCCCACAGTTGAGGAGAAACTTGTTGTCCTTGGTCCACATCCACCAACAAGGACACTCCATTCATATGTTTGATAGCAAGCTTGAGATGAGAAAATAATCAAACCACTCACTTGTCATGATGGGGATAGAAGAAGAAAGGCTTCTCAAGCTGCAGGGTACCTCTGCTTGTGCACAAAATTTCTCATACAATTCTCATTATGAAGAAGGTAGATTTCCATCAAGTTTATTATGGCATGCTAGATTTGGACACTTGAACTATGACAACCTCCGCTTGTTGAAAAAAAAATGGTGTTACTAGTTTGCCTACAATTCCTAGGAAACTTAAGCAATGTGATGCTTGCATTCTAGGAAAGCATAACAAACAGTCTTTTCATGATTCACATTCCAAATCACATAGAAAACTTGAACTCATTCATTCATATTTATGTGGTCCAATTCTTGTTCCTTCTGCAAATGGAAATAAATATATGATGACATTTATTGATGACTACACCAGAATGTGTTGGGTGTTTTTATTGAATAACAAATCAGATGCTTTTCAAACATTCAAGAACTTTTGTACATGCATTGAAAATGATGCACAATCTCATATTGGATCTATTCGCACTGATAATGGAATAGAATACACTTCACATGAATTTTAAAACTATCTTCACCAACATGGTATCAAACATCAAACAATTGTGCCTCATAACCCCCAACAAAACAGAGTAGCTGAAAGAATGAATAGGACAATCTTAAATATGGTGCGCTCAATGATGTTTTTCAAAAATGTAAAATTGATGTTTTGGGCTGATGCATTTCTATGTGATATATATAATGAATAGATGTCCATCTAATGCTATTAGAAACAAGACTCCTTATGAAATGTGGTATGGGCACATTCCTTCGGTAAAGCATCTCAGGGTGTTTGGTTCCACATGTTATGCATTGATACCAAAGGTACATAGAAACAAACTTGGTGCAAGAAGTCGTAAGTGTATCTTCCTGCGGTATTCAAACACCTTCAAAGCATACCATCTCTCTGATGAAGTCAATAAAATTTTTGTTGTATCTAGAGATGTAATCTTTCTTGAATCATCCAAAACTGACAATGTTGTTGAGCGGCAACTTGATCACTTGGATAGATTAGCAGATGATTCCGCCTTAGCTGAACATGTGGAGAAGACAAAGCACCATGTATGCATTGAGGAGACCCGTGTTATTGCCAAGGTTGTGCATTTCCATCACTGGAAATTTAAGGAAGCCATAGAAATCGAAAGAAGGCCAAGAAACCTCAATAGAGATGACAGCTGGAAAATTAGTAGTTGTTGGATCCCTGCCCTCTCCTCCTAGCCGCTTCCCCATTTTTTCCCTCCGTCTCTCCCCCCCGCCATCCCCTGCTCGGTTTCCTTGTTTTTCCCCTCCTTACCTTGTTTGATCATTGTCCTTTTTTCCTTTTCGTCTCTCTATTTTCCTTCACTCCCTATATATCTATTATATATATATATAAAATATATAATTATATATAATATATATATATATATATATATATTAAATAGGTTAAGCTTCTGGAGTTTATTCTTAAAGAAACAATTTGTATATCTATTAGTTTTAATAACTAAATAGCTACTTTTAATCGCAAATATATATTAACATTTTATTATTCCATAATATATAAATAATATATAGATATATAAAATATATATATTATATATATATATATATATATAATATATATATATATATCCTGATTATATCCTTGATTTTGCTTTTTATAGGTCTATTTCTTACAATTTCCGTCTATGATATTAATAATAAAAGAAACTATCTTGCATAATAACTTATTAACTATTTATTTATATTTTTACACTAAATTCAGAATGCATATATTTACATATTATTGATGTAATGTTTTTTATTTCATAAGATACATATTCATTTAATTAGTATTCCATATTAGCTATTTCTAGGTTATTAATGAGTGATGTTTGGTGGTGTAAAATAAATAAATAAAAATAAAAAGTAAAAATAAAAACTCCATGTTAACCTTTTATTTATTTAATTATAATAGTAACAACTATTTTACAAACTTTACTTTTATTCAAATGTTGGTAATGAATATAACAATAACATTAATAATTTCTCCTCTCCCTCGGTCCAATCGAGTTGACCAGTCAAATTTAGTTGTTTCTCAGTCAAATTGCCCGGTTCAATATAGTTGCTTCCTAGTCAAATATAGCCATTGGAAGATCTACTCTCCCTATTTAACATGTAGCCATCATCTGGTTCTTCAACTTGTCTTAACGATGAAGCACACTCGTTGGTTCGAAACGCATCGACAAAATATTACAATGTGATTTTTCGCATAAATATTTCTCATTAAAAATGAAAGATCATTTCAAGAATTTGGTAATCAAATTCCACATCTTGAAGGGGGGATTCCTATACTATATCAATCTGTGGAATCTTCTTCTGAAGCACTCTCTCCCCCGCATGAAACTCCAACAATGGATGATACTTTGAGTGATGTGATTGACAGAATTGGGAGACTCAATCTTGATTCAGTGTCAACTCAATCAACGGAGCAGCCTGGACCATCTCAGAAAGGTCCCCCAAAGTGGCTGACAAAGACACTTGAAAGTGTTCATCCTGATGAGGTTGGAAAGATAGGAACTAGAAATTCAACTCGACAAAATGGAGGTGATGTAGATGACTCCGATTCACCTGTTGATATGGATGTTTCTTATGATTTTGAATTGAATTTGTCTACAAATTTTGAACCAACTTCCTTCAAAGAAGCGACTTCTCATGATGAATGGAAAGAAGAAATGCAAAAGGAGTATGATGCCTTGATAAAGAATGGCACTTGGAAGCTGGTTGATACTCCATTGGGAACCAAACCAATTAGTTGCAAGTGGGTCTACAAGAACACGTATAAAGCTAATGACTCACTTGACAAGCAAAGCCAGACTTGTGGCAAAAGGTTTTGCACAAAAGGAAGGGGTCGATTATGAGGAGACTTTTCCCCCACAGCAAAATGGGCTACCATCCAAACACTGTTTTCCCTAACAGCTCAGAATGGTTGGAAAGTCCATCAAATGGATGTAAAAACCACTTTCTTGAATGGAGATCTAAAAGAGAATGTTTTTATGTCCCAGCTTGAAGGATTTGTTGTAAAAGGACATGAACATAAAGTATGCAAACTTGTGAAATCCTTGTATGGCCTCAAACAAGCACCGCGAGCCTGGTATGAAAAAATAACTGAGCATCTTCTGAAACTCAATTTCAAACATTATGATCTTGATTATGCAAATTTGTTTGTCAAGAAGGTTGGCAAAACAATTGTATATCTTGTGTTATATGTAGATGATCTTTTGATGACAGGGAACAATGAGAGCTACATTGCATCTATAAAGAAGGAATTGAGGAAAGATTTTGAAATGACTGATTTGGGCTATGTTCATTACTATATTGGTATTGAAGTAACTCAACACTGAAGTCCATATTCCTTTCTCAAAAGAAGTACATTTGAGATATGTTGAACAAATTTGGCATGATTGAATTCAATCCTCTGACTACTCCAATGGAACAAAAGTTAAAGCTCGCATCTTGAAGGAAAAGAATTTGAGGATGCAACAAAGTATAGAAAGCTTGTCAGAAGTCTCAACTACCTAACTACTACTAGACCAGACATTTCATTCGTTGTTCGAATCCTCTCCATGTTTATGCAAAAGCCTTATGAGGGACATTGGTCTACTGCAAAAAGAGTTCTAAAGTACTTGAAGGGAACTCAAGACTTTGGAATCAAGTATACACAGGTGGGTGACTTCAGCTTGATTGGATACTCTGGTTCAAACTTCGATGGAGACAAAGAAATTGGGGTATCTACTTCGGGATATGCTATGAGTATTGGATCAGGAGTTGTCTCCTGGAGATCATGCAAACAATCGGTTCCAACAAATTTCACAACAGAGGCAGAATATGTGGCAGTAGCTGAGGCAACAAAATAAATTGTGTGGCTCAAGAAAATTCTGGAAGGTTTGCAGGTAAAACAAGTACAATCAACTCCACTCATGATTGACAATACTTCAGCAATAAAGTTGTCCAAGAACCCAAAGTTCCATGATCGATGAAGCACATCAATACAAAATATCAATTGATTTGACATCATGTTGAGGCCAAAACAATCCATCTTTGCCATTGTTCCACTAATGAGAAAATTGCAGACATCTTCACCAAAGCGCTTGTAAGAGAAAAGCTTGAAATATTTAGAATGATGCTTGGACTCACCAACATCCCTTCAGATTAAGGGGGAGGAATGTGACCCCTAATCATAGGGATTGGGTGAACAACTGCAATTAGTGTAAACAAATAATAGAGGAAATGGAGAATCATTGGGATATGAACTGAACAATCACTCCCTCTTGTATATAATAATGAACAACCTGAATGAATAATACGATTACAGTTGAGGAGTTACCTCATGGTCTAACACTTACTCATTTTTTTTTGACATATAGAGAATGAAATATGGATTTTTTAAGATCAAAGAAATTTTAATTGAAAAAGTACTTGTAGAGTGTTAAAAAAAAATTAAGGTTTCAAATTTATTTCAGGTAATTTTTAGTTAATATATTTTTCTTTAAAGGAAATTATTATAGTTTGAATTTTTTTTTAAGTTCACATTTTTTCTATGTGCAATTGTGAACTAATAAATGACATGATTGGTTCAAAATTTAACAAAATTGTAATAAAGTTAAATAGGGGTTAGTAGAATCATTGAGTATTCCAGCCAATAATATTTTTAAGAGAAAATGGGCTCGAACTAAAACACCAAGGTTTTGGATTATTATTTCAACGTATTGAAAGCCCAACTTAACAAACACTAAGCCTATTGTTGAGAACAAAAATGTACCATGGAATCTTTAGGATGTAACAAATTAAGGTTTGATTTATAATATGACATCAAAACTCATAATGACTTCTTTTTTGTTTTCTTTTTGTAATGACTAAGTAGTCTATATTGCCTACATATCTTATGTAGATTATACTTATGATATAGATGTGTGCAATTTTTTTGTCAATACTTCACAAAATTTAATTATTAATTAACATTATCTATTTATAATATATTTCATTAATTAGGCATTATGATTAGCTTTATTCGTACAGTTAGGTATTTTAATGTAAGATTGCAATGATGATGTACTAATTCTTATCCAAAATAAAATAATTTTAAACATTATAACACTTCCTCCATTTACTATTTTTTGTCAACTATTATAATGGATAAACCAAACTAAATTAACATTCTAATCAAAATGTGTCTAGCCAAATAAATATTATTCTCAAGTTTTTTAGATAAAATATTCCAACTTGTCCACATGGGGTAGCTCAAGCGGCAATGGCCGTGGAAATGAAGTCTCACCGAACCGGAAGTCTTGGGTTCAAATCTTGGCTACCCTTCCCCCGTTGAGGGGTACTTAATGGACATGTAAATCGGAGAGTCCCGCCCTAGCCTACAAAAAAAAAAATATAAAATATTCCAACTTAGTTTAACAATGAATAGAAATAAAATCCTAGTATACATAAACTCATCAATTCTAGCACTCATTTGCAATTGTAATTTTCCCATTCAGCTTATAATATGATAATATATTATATTAGTAATAAATAATTTATTACTAATTATCATATATATGTTTAATTATAATGTATACTCTATAAAAAAATAACTCAATGTTGTTGCAACCACAATCGTTTCAGAGAAAACAAATTGTGAAGCTTTAAGGACTAACTAGTTCAGAATTTTCTTTAAAACCTAATACATTAAACCAGTAAATTATCCTATTCCACTGCAAAAGATTATATGATGGTATTCCCACCTTGTCACTATTGTGATATTTCCACAACCAAAGATAATCAAGCTCTTATAGTATCCTAGGATATAAAATTGCTAAATTTGGAATTTAAATAATACTAATATAATTATAATTTAATATAAATAAATAAAAAGAATTGATATTATCAAATACCATGATAAAAAATTTGCACCTATAATGAAACTTAAACATATATTTCCTTACTTTTATTGAAATGAAAATCCAAAAATAATGCCCAAACGAATTAATTCATATAACAAAATAATCAAGTTTAATTTAATAGAATAGAATTCTTAGAAGTTTGCTTTTAGATTCAAGGCCCACCAGATTCACACATACTATCTTGGGAGAAGATAATTCTCTCCTACCAAATTTAGAGTTATAAGAGAATCTCCAAACTAGCGCGTCTATCTCTAATTTTGGATTACTGTTACCGAGAATAGTGTCCACTCGGAGCTGCTATTCCCACTAAGACAGGTAGCTATCTTAGAAACAAACAAGTAAAGACTACTTTCGTTTTCCTTTATGAAAATAGATAAGAGTGGAATAAAGGACACCAACCTTAGTCTTGCGCTTGTTTCCTTACTTGATTACTCTCCTTCCTGATAGATCTTTGTTGCTTCTTCTTTGTCTCCCAGCTTCAAAGAGCACTTCTGGAATCAAAGCAGCATACTACTATCGAAGAACAGAGATCTATATTCATAAATAACACAGGGCTAGATATGTATTAACCATACAAATGCATATACAATCAAACATACAGGAATATGGAGGAAAACTTGAATAGCTTTATTAGTATCAAGAATAACAAGAGGATTACAACCAATAGTTCTGACCCAACATCATCCTCCAAAAAGAAAGCCATTCTTCACCTCAAGTAAAGCTTAGATCACCCAACACTATGAAGTTTCACCAGAAAACCAACAACACTTCTCTAAAAGATACAAGATTCCAACCTCTAACCCTAGATCTCTAGGATGAGAGATCCATATATAGATTTTTGCTAAGGTGTGAGTCAGCTCTGGGTTTTTGATTAGTTTCCTCTCTCTGATAATTCTTGGTTCCATTTGGAGATTTCATTGATCTCTTACTCATCCTTGAGCGAATTCTGAGAGGCAAGTGTCATATGAGAAGTTTCTAGAAGATTCTTGGATCATCCACTTAGCAAACTGTCTCCTCCACTTGTCTATTCTCGTCCATCGCACCCTGTAGAAGGAATTTTCAGTATGCATTGCACCTCCCATGTAGGTGAGATGCATCACACTCTCTACACTAGGCATTCAGTATGGTCCAGTTTTGACCATTTCTGAGCAGTTTTATGTGGAGAACTTCTAAGAGATGATGTAATCAGCTGACCTTGTTCCTTTAGGTAGTGAAGCAACACTTTTAGGGACTTAGGAGCCCTCAGTTTATGGACATTTATGATTGGGGTGCAGTGCCCAAAAATGTCTATAGCAGTTTCCCCCTAAAGCATGAGGTCGTTAATCTTTTGATGTCGGGTGAAATGCTTTACCATGAGGATCCGAGGTTTTTTTGAGTTGGGAGGAAACCTGTAATAAGATACAATACAATACATTATCTTCATAATATTTTTCATGATCTAGCTGAGGCGGGCATTCCCATGCTCAACTTTATAAATTCACTTTCATGTACATAGGACAAACAACCGTCTGTGTAGCATACTGATGATTCAGATGAAGTCATCATCCTTTGACTAGGATGATCATCTGTTCGACAATGATGTACATTTGACGTCTTTATATTCCTGAATATATCACAGCCTGGATGGATGAAACTAGATCCGGGGTCTTCAAAACTCATTCCATCTTCACTCGAAGTACAAGTTGATCCATGTGAAAAATGTTATGGAGTCGAACATGGAAAGACATCGCCTGATTACTAGCCAATGATGTAAGTTGTTAGCAGGCGCAAGAGGAGTCACCAATAATGTCAATGATCCTCAAGGTACTACATTACAATTCACGTGGTGTGAAAAAGGGACTTGGTGTCAAACACCATGCAAAATCTTCTGGTCAAAGGCCATTGATGTAAACCTGTCACCGAAAGTGAGAAACTTGCCATTGAGGCATGCAAGCTTCAAAGTACTGAAAGGGGTTGTTCCTAAGTCAACTTCTTGGATAATGAGCTG
>APFE030790517.1:74059-107117 GCA_000404065.3 Pinus taeda
CTCATGGCGACCTTTGATCACAACTCATAAGGGGTTATGAAGGAAAGATCTGGTTCCAATGCCCCCAGTACATAATGTTCAACATCACTGAATTGATCATCAGATGATGTAGCTATGGTAGGGCTTGGAAGCAATTCCTTGCGATGATCCACACTATCAAAATGTTCTGAGTTCTTCTTCATTTTTGTTGATGTAGAAGATCTCATGGGATAGGTTTCCACTATGGCCACTTCTGCCAGCTTACTCGGAGACGGAAGGGCAAAAGTCCCCATTAAGGAAGGCTCTTTTAGGAGGCCTACTCTGATATTTTGAAGTGACTGAGAGCTTTAGTGGATCATCGGAATGTTTCCCGTAGCTTGTGAACTATTGGGGAGAAATGTTTGTTGGTCGACGATTGTGTTCCTCCTTGGAAGGGAAATGCAATCTTTCTAAAGTACGTCGACACAACGGCAGCCATAGCATATATCCAGGGCCTTCCCAGTAGGATGTTGCAATTGAGGTTTCCGTCGATAACTTCAACATCAATTTCTATTGTTTTTCCCCCCAGTTCCACTTGCAAGTTACTTAAAATGCCATATGGAGTGTATGCTTTCCCATCAAATGCTTTTAACGTCGTTGACGATTGCGACAAGGGTGGTGAGCCTAAATTTTTCTAGCAACTCATTGACATAATACATGTAGATGCCCCCCATCAATAATTGTTCGATGAACAGTTTTGTTAAGGGCTTTCACTTGAATAAGAAAAGCTAGTTGAGCTGGTAATTGAGGGTCATATCCTTTGTGATCAAAGGCCACAAGATTGGAATCCGTTGGGTCAATCCCACCTATCGCTGATAATAAAGCCTGCTTTTGGGAGGGGAAATTTTGCAGTACCTCAAGTGTCGACATAGCAGATAATGATTGGGCCAAATCCTCCACTATATTATAATGTTGTGCTGCTCTGGCACGAGGATTAAATGTCAATTTGTGTACTACTCCCTTTGACGGCTTTGTCGTTAGCTTAGGAATGATGGGTGGCACAACTTCAGTTGAAGTTGTTGTCGAAATACTAGGTTGATCTGTAGCCTTGTTATTTGACATCTGTGGATTTCCATAATCTTTATTCCTTGTCGATATCAAAGCATCATTTTGTTGTTTCGAAATGGACAGCATAAGCACTCGGGACGGGGAAGCATTGTCATTAGCAACCAAATTTGTTCTTGGGTTCGGAAATGGATCAGTCAATACCACTGAGGTTTTTGAATTCTTGAAGAATTTTCTAAGCTCAGCTTTATATAGACAATCTCTTGTTCGATGATCCTCATCGCATATCTGACACCTTGAAGGAGGTTTCCTTTGCCCATAAGGGTTTGCAGAAGATTTTTTAGGAGATGAATCCTCTTGTTTCTTCTTTTTCCCTTTCTTTTTCTTCTTGCCTCCTAGTTGCTTTAGTTCTTTTCCTTTGTCAGTCGATACGGCATTAACCTCCAAGGCAAGAAGTTTGTCATTTTCATTTTGAATAGAAATTGTACGGGCTTTCTTTGACGTAGCCTTTATGGTTTTCGTGCTAGTCGTACCTATCACGCCATTGCTAGAATGAGAGTCTTTGTTTGATTTAGGAGGGGGAGGAATGGAAAAATCCAGTCTAGGAGCATCAGGGATTTTATCGTAGAGCGTGCCAGACTGAGTATAGATCAAGTCTAGATATTGTGCACGAGAAATAACTTGCTCTTTCGTGACGACTCCTCCCTTTGCCACATCTTCTGTAATAGAAGGTAACAATGACTTAATAAACCATTCATCCAACAGCTGATCAGGAACATATTTTTTTATCATTCTACGAAGACATCGCCACTCATGAATATGATCGGATATGTGAGTGGCTGGCGTTTTTTGGAAATTGGTAAGAAGATTTGTTCCTGTTTCGTACCTTATGGGTAACTGAAAATGGGTTAAAAAGGTTGTGGCTAGGGTACTGAAGTTATAAAACAAAGCTCTAGGCAATTTGATATATCATTTTGCTGCCGAACCAGTTAACGTTCGCTGAAAAAGGCGAAGCCTGATTGAATCATCGTTGAGAGTGTTTGATGAACACCACAGATGAAAGGTCATCACATGATTTGACGGGTCTTCACCCGGATTTCCATTAAATTTAGGAATATATGACGGAAGTTTATGAGGAATCGTCGGCCACCAAGGGGTATAAGCAATTGGATCATTCGTCAGTCGGTTTAGATCTAGTAATTCTAGAGTTTCTACAAAGGGAAACTGTTGATTCAGGTTAGTTGAAGCATACCTAGGATAAGATGGAACCGCCTGAGCAGTGGGTCTTTGCATACCAGCATAATGTATTTGATGCTGGTAACTTTGATAAGGTTGATGGGCATAGTATGGTTGTTGATAACCACTTTGGAAATGCGGTTGCCCATTACTTACAAAGACTTGTTGCTCAGGTCCCTGATATGATTGCTGGAATTGCGGTTGTTGATATTGAACCAGCCATGGTTGTTGGACCATTTTCTGTTATCCAATACTGGATGATTGACTAAGATGAGGAGTCATAGTACCTGTTTGAGCCTAAGTCACTCCAAATAAGGAGGCACTAACCTGAGGTTGTGATTGAATCGCTAAGACAAGAGGTTGTTGTATTGCAACCTGAGAAACTTGGGGTTGACATACAACAAGTAGAGCTTGTAATTGTGATGCAGTCACCATAGCAGGTATAGTGGGAATATTTGACACAGGGTGGATTGGTTGCATTGAATATACAACCCTTAGTTGCTGAGGCAGTATTGGTACCCAACCGTTGGATGTAATTCCAGTTTGACCTGAACTTTGTTGTAAACTCCCATATGGTTGTTCTCCAGGAGGGAACAATGAAAAGGCATACTACCCCCCATATGGTGGCAATCCAGTACTTAAAGGGTAGATTGGCCTTTGAAGACACATTGGATCAATTTGTTGAGTTTCAACATTAGAAATACCATATGAGAATCCGGATGAAGAAATAGGAACTGAACATGTCATCCAAACAGTCCCTGATTGGACTCCGCTTGTTGTTGATAACTTGCCAGGACAGATGGTACACCAACGAACATTGTTGGAGTAGCAGTAAGAGGTTCTGCTATTGTTGCATCAGATGACACAGTCTTGGATGTCGACGGTTATTCATACATATTTATTCTATCCAAAAGATTTCCTAGTAATTCTACAGGAACTTGCGATGAAGGAAGACTAATTTCTAAGACCAACAAGGGAACAATGACATTATTCCAATTAAAATAAATTTTAGACACTTTGACACAACTTGTTTTTTCAATTTTTAAGAGTCGAGAAAAAAAAAAGATGACTCTAGTCGCCTTCAATTTTTAATGAGCCTGAAGTGACAAGTGCTCAAATGGACCTTTTCTTTTAAGGAGTCTGAAAAGGAAAGAAAAAGACTACTCTGGAAATCTAGACAGAGGGATTACCAAACCAATCGCAAAACTACAGAGTACTTTTTACGGTACGGCAGTCAATCTTCCCGAATGTTGTGTTCAGTGCATTGCGATTGATAGGGCGGCAGACAGGGCTTCCTAAGGATAAAGAATATAGCCTATTGTGGTCTCACAATATATACTTGACGGTACATGGGAGCACAAGTCCGTACTAGCACTTGTCATCTCAGAGTGGAAGAATCACCCAACCAACAATAAAAACAACAGTTACCAGGTTTTGCGATGCCGGAATACGTCTCTAGCCTAGACTTCTAGATGTTGTGTGTTAGGTTCCAAAGAGTTTTTAGATTCATTAAATTTATTTTATAGTTGATCTTGTTTTAAAATTTACCTTTCAGGTTCACCGCGTGATGTGTATACAATTCCTAAAATGCAGGCTAAGATGATAAACAATTGTTTAATCTTCTTTTGGCAATGAAAATCCTAGCTACTAAGGAAAGAAAATTGAGAGTGTTTCAACAAAGAGCATAGAGCACACACTAAATGCATTGTCCTAAATCAAGCCAAGCAGTCTAAATGCAAATGCACATGCATGTATTTGTTTTCAGCCTTCTTAATGTATGAATGACAATAAGAAAGCTAAGTGAAAATCTAAATTATTTTCAAAGCGACAATACTTAACAAATTTCTTTTCAAAATGAAGTGAAGATAAGGGCGACACTTTGCGATTTCGAAATGAAAACTGTTTTTCGAAACTTTAAAAACTACTAATTCAAATCATATACAAGAGTAACAGTACAATCGACTATCAAGAACAATGGGATTCTCTTCTATGCCTGAAAACAACACTTACGACACTTTCAGATTAAGAAACAATAGTTCGACTACACTACTTCTTTGCAAAAGAGAACTGAAAATGGCGCACAATACATAAAAACACTTATAGTTATTTGCACAATAGAGGCGGAATGATGGAAGAGAAGGGGGTTTTCACAGAGATATACTAACCACAGACAACAAAACTCCTGAATAGAACTGAAAAGAGTGAAGAAAAACCAAAGTCTGAAGGTAAAATTAACCTTCCCTGACCATCGCACCTATCACATAGGGAATCCAGTATGCATCTCACCTACTGCACATGGGAAGTGTGATGCATACACACTGCCTTAAAGGGAGGGTGCAATGGTACCAGTGCGAGACTTTTAACCATTCTTTGCTCACAATTTACAGTTCAGTTCAGGGATTTAGGCCGAGTAAGTAATGTTAAGTAAATGTAAATCACAGGGGTTGATCTAAGGAGGTTACTAGAGCCACCACTTAGGGAAATTAGAATGTTTGTAGATCATCAATTTATAAACAAAACCTAGAGATAGAATGAAGCAGCATTGATCTACTTTGCATTTGCATAACAAATGCAATTCGAAGGCTAGCTAGCTTGACTTCAGGCTCTGTCTGTAAGTTTATAAAACAAACAAAGATAGACTAACAAACAATCTATTCGCTCCCCAGCGGAGTCGCCATTTTGTTACCAAGAATAGTGTCCACTTGGAGCTGCTATTCCCACTAAGACTGATAGCTATCTTAGAAACAAACAAGTAAAGACTACTTTCGTTTTCCTTTATGAAAATAGATAAGAGTGGAACCAAGGACACCAACCTTAGCCTTGCGCTTGGTTCCTTACTTGATTCCTCTCCCTCCTGATAGATCTTTGTCGCTTCTTCTTCGTCTTCCCAGCTTCAAAGAGCACCTGTGGAATCAAAGCAGCATACTACTATTCAAGAACAAAGATCTATATTCATAAATAACACAGGACCAGATATCTATTAACCATACAAATGCATATACAATCAAACATACAGGAATATGGAGGAAAACATGAACAACTTTATTAATATCAAGAATAGCAAGAGGATTACAACCAATAGTTCTGACCCAGCATCATCCTCCAGCAAAAAATCTCTTCTTCACCTCAATTAAATCTTAGATCACCCAACACTATGAAGTTTCACCAGAAAACCAACAACACTTCTCTAAAATATACAAGACTCCAGCCTCTAACCCCAGATCTCTGGGATGAGAGATCCATATATAGATCTTTGCAAAGGTGTGAGTCAGCTCTGGGTTTTTTATTAGTGTCCTCTCTCTGATAGTTCTTGGTTCCACTTGGAGATTTCATTGATCTCTTACTCATCCTTGAGCGAATTCTGAGAGACAAGTGTCATATGAGAAGTTTCTAGAAGATTCCTTGATCATCCACTTCGCAAAATGTCTCCGCCACTTGTCTATTCTCGTCCATCGCACCCTGTAGAAGGAATTTTCAGTATGCATCGCACCTCCCGTGTAGGTGAGATGCATCGCACTCTCTGCACTAGGCATTCAGTATGGTCCAGTTTTGCCCATTTCTGAGCAGTTTTCTGTGGAGAACTGTTGGGAGATGATGTAATCAGTTGACCTTGTTCCTTTAGGTAGTGAAGCAACACTTTTAGGGACTTAGGAGACCTCAGTTTATGGACATTTATGATTGGGGTGCAGTGTCCAAAAATGTCTATAACAATTACAGGGGCTCGAGCCTCCAAATCAATCTAACCACAAAGAAAAATAATTACTTAACCAACAAAATTGTAGAGTAGGGTGTTAGAACACTCAAACTTCCATTGCTTTAATCTCTCCCATGCTCACACTGTAAAGAAATTAAAACACTAAGAAAATAATGAAATTAAAATACTAAGTAAATTAATGATATCTTTGTGCACATACTACACTTAAAACAAAGAGTTGCAACAAGGAAAGAAAATACAAATGCAAGGAAAAAAAATCATGTTTACCAAAAAAATGAACATGATAGATGTTGGTACATAAGTCAAACTTTCAAAGTCATCATTTTGAGGTATCTGTGAACAAAACATTATATCGTATTAAATCACAAGGACTATTATTTATTATTATTTATCTACATATTCAATCAGAAATACTCAAATCACCTGGTTTTGGGTTGTTGCATTTATTATTGCTTCTAGGTTTTCTCGTTCCAACTTTATTTTTTCCTTCATCATGATAACCTTGATGACATGTTTGCAAAGATATCCATTTTTCGTCCAATCACAATCACACATAGCAAAACTTGCACTTGAATGGCATACCATATATGATTTATCGATATCATGTTGGCTTTGAGCCCATGTTATTGAAGAATCTAAGTGGTGCAATGTCACATTATAGTCTGGAATAGATTGTGCCCTTAACCATGAATGATATTTTGTTTTCTCCACCTTATAGTTTCTATGGAAACCATTTTCCTTTGCACATTGATGCCACCAATAAAAAAATGTTGACCACTGAACACAATTTATGCACCAACCAATCCACACGACGATGTGAAGTTGCTCATATTGACTTCAAAATAACTTGCTTCAAATGTGAATGGTAGGACTAAATAGCCCCATTTGTTTCTTGTCTGACATGCTTTAAGTGACGAAAACATTTTGCCCACATTTCTAATTAACATAAAAGAAAGAATGTCAATAGTCAATACTAATATACCAAAAATATGAAAATTAAAGCTACAGAAATCAAACCTATTATGTCCAACCATCGTGCTCAAAAGTACTTAGCAAAGGTGGTTTCCTCGTGGAAGTAATTTAGAAATTTGTTGGTCTCCTCAAGTGCAGAATTTGCATTTTTCTGACTGTGCATAATGTCACCTAGATGCTTAAACATGGCTCATCCTATAGTATCATCTTTCACTTCATTACAAGTTTTTTTAACCATTCCCTTCTAACATGCCAAATGCATAAGTAGACTTCACATTGAAATATCACCCTATTGCACATAAATGTCATACAACGATATATATATAGATATAGATATAGATATAGATATAGATATAGATATAGATATATAATTATATTATAATATATATATATATATATATATATATATATATATATATATATATATATATATATTATATATATATATTATATATATATATTATATATATAGATATATAGATATATATATATATATATAATGAGTCTACAATTATGTATATAACATTTCATTTTGAGAAATTAAGAAGAAACACACTCATATATCTATACCTGACTGCACCAATATCAACAGATGCATCATCTACCATGAATGCATTTAACTTCCACTCCAACATACCCATGCGAACTTTGAGAAGTAGCATCTCCATCCACTTGGTGATATCATGTCATAGATCTTAACATGAGAACCCATGCCATAGGAACACTATTATGTTGGGAACCAAACGTCAATAATGTATAAAGTTTAAACTGCCTAAAAATAAATAAAAAATTAGCTATATCGTTGGATTATCTTATAAATAACAAATGATGATAAGAAAATACATAACAATATAAAATAAGAAATTAGTTATATCCTTTGATTATCTTATAAATAGAAAATGATAATAAGAAAATAAATAACAATATAAACTTACCTTAAAGTGATTTGTCCCAAATGTAGAATCCATTGCTAATATGCTATCATGACCATATTTTCTCATCCATTCTAGCTATAGTGGTTGTTTTCAGTTGAATGCCTAAAATGAATGGAGTGTGTCCCTCATCATCTATGGCATTGCCAAACTTTGAGTAGTCAAAGACTTTATCATGATTTTATGCTTGCCATATACGCACACTTTGAGCATCATTATTATCAAACATGTATTGGGCATGTTTCAATCTCCTCTCTATATTTCCAATGTCGTCACGAGTAAGAAAATTGTTTCGATCAAACTCAACTCTAGATAAGGTTACTTTGCCATGCACTAATTCACAATGTTTGTGATGTACAAATTTAGCTTACATTCCCAACAATAAACATCTTTCTACCTATTGATGTAGTTCATTACTAACATGGCGTGCATGGTATGCTCTTGTTCCTACAAAATCATCAAGCTCTTATCTATGACAAGGTTTGCCTATAATATCTAAATGTTTCATCTCAACATAAGTGATCAAGGCACGTTATGGTGTTTTCTTAGATATGTGAACACTAAAATGACATGTGCAACTGCGTCTTAGATGCTTACGACCTAGACGACTCCCTATCCCCTTTTCAAGCACTTTTGATATATCATAAGGTAATGCATCATTCTCTCGATAATCTTCTGGCCCAAATGAAAACCAAAAACTACAAGAAACAACAAGATATTAACATGACAAAAATTGAATTTAAAACAAAAATATTTTAAGAAAAAAATAGTAGAAAAATTCTTACATTATATATTCCAACGGGGTGTCACCTCTATACTTTTGATTTCCAATATTTTCTTCTTTTGATTTTCTGCTAAAACTTTTCGAAAGCTTATTGGATACAATGGATTTTTTCTCTCCCCAATAACAAACTCACTATATCTATTTGATTTGATCCAAGCCACATTGTTACCTCCAATCATACTCCAATCCAAAGCAAAAGAAGAAAACATTTATTTTTGTGGATCTTGCACTTCAAGAGCTAGAAGTTGTTTCCATTTTGAACACCTCTACAAGATATATAACTCAAGTTAGTTTCTCATAAAATTGCAAAAAAAAAAATGATATGTGCCATTGGAAAATTCAATGAGTTTTATACTTCAAATACTAGATAGGTATCAAATGTCAATAATGTATCATGTTGATTATCATATTCATCTATATTTTTTTTCCTATTTTTATTCACATATTAACATCTTTAAAATTTTACATCTTGAAAATAACCTGAAATTTGAATTTCAAAGTTAAATATCCATGGAAACCACATCGTGTGAAGCAAACAAAGAAATTATCCCCGAAGGGACAAAAATTTCATTTATATTTAACTTTGAAATTCAAAAATATTTAAAATTTGTCAACCTACATAATTTTTTTAATATTCGCTATAATATGTTTAATGCTCCAAAACGCGGGAATTTCTCATCTAAAAATTGATGGTCTTCATCTAAAATTACATGAGGAGTGTTTCTAAATTTGCAGGTCACTTTCTGGGTACGCTATATTCTAATTGTTGGGTACCACGTTTTAAGCATAGAAGCTAAAAGTTAAAAATTTAAATGGTCTTTAAATGTTCTTCTAAATTTACTAACATGTAAAAATGTGATTGCGGATTGTATTAGAAATATTAGAAATATTTTCATTTGATGTGCTATATTCTTCTCACGGTCATCTATTTGTTATTATTCTTAAGTTTTAAAAATACCATGGTAAGGAGGATTGTATTAGAAATATTAGAAATATTTTCATTTGATGTGTTATATTCTTCTCACAGTCATCTATTTGTTATTATTCTTAAGTTTTAAAAATACCATGGTAAGGAGGTGAACCAGATGTGCTTTGGAGAGCTCCAATCCCACGAAACTTTTTTAAAGAGAAAACTTTGCTACCTTTAAGATAAGGGTGGTGGAAACTGCAAAACGATAAGTGTGGCAGAAACTGCAAAACACACGTGCAACAACCCTACTATTAGTCTAGTTTCCAATTTAACAGACTATGAAAAAAATTAATATCCAAATCTACTTTAAATAATAAACTCTAAATAAAACACTTCATGATGACACATAAAAAATTCTAAATTAAAACTTTAATCCATTTCAAAAAAAAGATATAAACACTATCCAAAACTAATTAATTACTCATCTATTATTCCGTAAAAATGGTACCAATACCAATAGAATAAGCCAAATATCAAATAACATTGCTAATAACTTATCACCAAAAAAACTCTTTGCCGCATCAAAAAGTGATCCAACTCACTTTGATCAAGAAAACAAACCCAAATAGCAAGAATATATTAAAATGATAATAGTAACATATTTCCATATCTCATTCAAGAATAATAATTTTCCTTTTAAAGAAAACTACAATAAAATAACATATAAAATTAGGCTTCTATTGATAGAGATATATTAAATTACCATATAAAATAATATCACAGTTTTCATTTGGCATATCTAAAATTCTGGTCAGTTTATATTTACAAGTAAACAAAAAACATATATCCATTTAATGGTTTCCCACCTCGCTAAAACAATTTTTATTTTGCTTGTGTCTCTCCAGAATAGTTGTATCATTTAAGTAATTCTATGCTAGTGTCACCATAGATCTAGGCTACACTAGAATGAAAACATAACCCTTTAGGTGTTGAAAGGGATAATTAAACAATTATGTTTTTGTGGCATCACGGTGTTAAAATTCTTCATTTTGTCAAACGCATGATAAATATGCTATATAATTTAAGGTTTATAATTAAAAGTTTAATTGTATTATTTTATGAATTGTTTTTAATTTTAAATTTTAGTTTTATTTTATGGATTTTTTTTAGGTTGCATATCATAGTTTTTATTTACTCAGTATAAAGAAAGGAAAAAAAAACACTTAATTTTAAAACATGGAAACTTCATTGAGGGCACTTGTTTTCGTGGAAATTTTACTGAAAAATAAACATTCTAATTATTTGTCTTTTTGTGGAAACTCCACAGAGGGTACTGGGATGCAAAAGAGGAAAAATACAGTGATATATTCGTAGAAAGATTTGAATGTTTTAATTTTATCCTAGCCTTTAAATGTAACATTAAAATCGTTTTTTATAAATATTATTTCTTTTATCCATGGTTTCGAGCCTATTGAATTGATATCTATATATATATAATTCGCTTTTATTTATCATTTTCTCATGCTGATTTATAACTTCCTCATTTTACCGAACTCTATTCATAAATTTTTTTAGTTAATCCAATTTCCACATCAGCCATGTAGACAGGTCTGAGCAACCTGCAATCAAGATAAGCTCAGCGTTTACACACCGCATAAACACACCGCATAAAGGGTGGCATTAAATCCAAAACTTTCCAGAGAATTTTCAGATGTATTAAAAGTCACGTTTAGCTCTTTATCAAGTTCTCCATCTGACTTTTTAAAATATATTTGCTTTTGTACATATATGGAATGTGAAATATTAATTTAACATTTCCGTTGAATTTCATTAAAAAAAATTGGATATGTAATATAACTTTTAACGTGAATTATTTTATATTTTTTTTGTAGGTTGGGGTGGGACTCTCTGATTTACATGTCTATTAAATACATAATTTCTTTTTTTTTTTGTAGGTTGGGGTGGGACTCTCCGATTTACATGTCTATTAAGTACATAATTTTTTATTTTTTTTGTAGGCTGGGGTGGGACTCTCCGATTTACATGTTCATTAAGTACCCCTCAACGGGGGAAGGGTAGCCCAAGATTTGAACCCAAGACTTCCGGTTCGGTAAGACTTCATTTCCACAGCCATTACCGCTTGAGCTACCCTATGTAGACTTACATTATTTTATAATTATTATTATGTTTTGATGGAAATTTATATATACATATTTTCATGTAATGATTATGGCTATCCAATATTAACTTTGGAATAATTATCATTAATGTTATGGTTTTGATGGAAATTTTTATGTACATATTTTCCTATAATGATTACGGCTATCTAATATTAACTTTGGGATAACTATCATTAATGTTATGGTTTTGATTAATTGTTTTCTTTTATCTCATACAGATAATTAAATATAAATTGTCAAAATAAAATTGACACAACGTTAATGCAATGTATTTAGTTAATAGATTGATTTTTGTGAGGTCAAAGATAAAGTATATATGTTTGGATTCAAACAAAATCTTCTGCATTATAATAATGGATTTAGTAGTAAATGACCAGATGGATGAGATAGTGAACCTAGATTATACAATGAAGGAAATTTAAAGAATAAAGTTTATAAAAAATATTTAAATAAATAAAATTTATATTATTATAATAATTATATTTAGATTTATAAATATTGAAAAGTTTTATTTATAAAAACTATATCATTTACACTTTTTATTATATTAAATTAATATTTATTAATTTATTATTTTAGATTGATTTTAATTTTATTTTATTAAATATTAAGCAATTCGCGGGTTAAATTTTTAAAATAGATTTTTTATTATTTAAAATCAAAAAATTATTTAATATTTATAAATATATTAATAGATAAAATAATATTTAAATTATAAACAAAATATTTGTGTTGATAAGTATTTCTCTATTTCTAAAGGGATTTTCTAGATTTTTAATTTAATTATTAGAATGATCAAAGTTTATTAGGATGTGTCTCTATAATGTGATTTTATTTGTCATTTCAAATTATAAACATAATATTTGTGTTAATAAGCCTTTGTGTTAATAAGCGTTTTTCCATTTGGAAAGTGATTTTCCAGATTTTTAATTTAATTATTAGAAATATCAAGTTTATTAGGATGTGTGTGTATAATGTGATTTTATTTGTCATTTCAAAGTTTTACCTATATTTCAATGTTGTATTGTTCAGTTTAAAGTACATTAGGATCAATATGTGTCATTTTTTAACTCCATATTTAACACTAGAGAAATTGCACATCTTTGTCAAATCCAAAAACACACTATTAAAATATTTTAATTATAATTTTTTCTACAAAGTGTATTAAAACCAATTTTAATTACAAATTTAAAACCATATAATATATAAAATTATTAATTTTTATTTGAATTTTCTTTTTACTTTAAATACAAATTTTATTAATTAAATATATTATATAATTATAATATAATATTAATAAAATTTTAATTAGTTAATTATAAACCCAAGCACATTAATTATAATATAATTATTTATATTTATACTTATAATGAATTAATTATAATTAAGTACATTATAATGAATAATAATTAATGGATGATAATTAAAATATTGAGTTGATTTTAATTATTTTTTGGTCCTTGCCTTAATTAAAAATATATTACTTATAATTATTGCATAAACATAAACACAATTATTGTAATCAAAACTAATTATAATATAAAATAATAAATATAATTAAATATAAAATTTATTTTTTTGAATTCAAGGTTCTGTGATCCATATTAAATGTAAGAAAACGTTTTCGGTAGTAATCACATAGAACAAAGATTTTCCAACATGTTTTGAATCATCTAGTCCGGTTCATCGTTAGGACAGGATGAAGATGTTGATTATGGCATTAGTTTAAATAGAGAGAAATGTAGAGATCCTAACCCAAACTAACGACTATAAAAAATGACTAGCTTTTGAAAAATAATATTTTAATAAGTAACATTAATTAATTAAGACCAGATTATAATAAATAAAATCTAATAGTAAGTTCGAGTTCAATATTTATTTATTTATTTTTACTAGATTTTATATGTGAAATCAAATTAAAATAAATTTGATGTATAATCAATGTAAATTTAATGTATAATCAAGGTAAATTTAATGTGTAGTTAAAGTAAAATAATTTTTGTGAAAATAATTTACATATTTTGTGAAAACAATTGTGACTATCGTTGTCTCAATATATAAACCAACCATGGTCAACAATGCTTATTTTAGTATTTATGATATTTATCATAGGGTTTATATACCTTGATTTATAATATTTGTCTAGGGTTTATCATAGGATTTTCTCGATGTGAAAATCAATCATGGTCAAGTAGGGTGCATCGTTGCATTGTGACAAAGATTATCTGAATAAGAAAATCGTCATGGTCAACCATGATTATTTAGCGTTTATAATATCTATCTTAGGGTTTATATACCTTGGGTTTAAAATATTAATCCCTTGAGTTTAATATTATTCCCTTGGGTTTATAATCCCTTGGGTTTTTAGTATTAATCTCTTGGGTTTATTATTCCATTAGTTTATAATATCAATACCACCGGTTTATTAATCTAAGGGTTCATGTTCCTATAGTATAATATTATTCATAAGATTTATATAATATTAATCCTTAGATTAAATATAATTCCATTGGTTTATAATCATGGTCAACCATGGTCCAACATCACATTGTAACAAATATTTTCTTAGTATGGAAATCAATTATGGCCCGTCACATTGTGACAAATATTCCTCGATATGAAAATCAGTCATGGTCAACCATGGTCCAACGTAGCATTGTGACAAAGTTTGTCTAAATATAAAAATCAACCATGGTTAACCATGTTTATTTTAGGGTTTAAAATATTTATCTTAAGGTTTATATACCTTGGGTTTATAATAATCCCCTAGGCTTAATATTATTCCCTTGGGTTTATTATCCCTTGTGGTTTTAGAATTAATCCTTTGGGTTCAAAATATCAATCCCTTGGGTTTATTAATGTCAGGGTTTGAGCCGCATTGTGACAAAGTCTGTATTAATATGAATATCAACCATGGTCAATTATGGTCAATCATGGTCCAACGTCACATTGTGACAAAAATTGTTTCGATATGAAAACCAACCATTGTCAACCATGGTCTAATGTCGCATTGTGACAAAAATTCTCTCAATATGAAGGTCAATCATGGTCAACCATGGTCCAACGCCACATTTGTGACAAATATTGTCTGAATATGAAAATTAAGCATGGTCAACCATGTTTGTTTAGGGTTTATAATATTTATCTTAGGGTTTATATGCCTTGGGTTTACAATATTAGTCCCTTTGGTTTAATATTATTCCCTTCAATTTTTAGTATTAATCCCTTTGTTTTATTAATGCCTTGGTTTATATTCCCTTGGGGTTTTAGTTTTAATCCCTTGGGTTTATAATATCAATAACTTGGGTTTATTAATCTATTCCTAGGGCATACTATTATTCATAGGGTTTATAATATTAATCATAGGGTTTAATAAAAATCCCTCAGGTTTATAAGTATGGTCAACCATGGTCCAACGTTGCATTGTGTCAAATAATCCCCTAGGCTTAATATTATTCCCTTGGGTTTATTATCCCTTGTGGTTTTAGAATTAATCCTTTGGGTTCAAAATATCAATCCCTTGGGTTTATTAATGTCAGGGTTTAAGCCGCATTATGACAAAGTCTGTATTAATATGAATATCAACCATGGTCAATTATGGTCAATCATGGTCCAACATCACATTGTTACAAAAATTGTCTCGATATGAAACCAACCATTGTCAACCATGGTCTAATGTCGCATTGTGACAAATATTCTTTCAATATGAAGGTCAATCATGGTCAACCATGGTCCAATGTCGCATTTGTGACAAATATTGTCTAAATATGAAACTTAAGCATGGTCATCCATTTTTGTTTTAGGGTTTATAATATTTATCTTAGGGTTTATATGCATTGGGTTTCCAATATTAGTCCCTTTGGTTTAATATTATTCCCTTTGGTTTAATATTATTCCCTTCAATTTTTAGTATTAATCCCTTGGTTTTATTAATGCCTTGGTTTATAATCCCTTGGGTTTTAGTTTTAATCCCTTGGGTTTATTAATCTAATGATTCATATTCCTAGGGCATACTATTATTCATATGGTTTATAATATTAATCATAGGGTTTAATAAAAATCCCTTGGGTTTATAAGCATGGTCAACCATGGTTCAATGTTGCATTGTGTCAAAGATTGTCTCAATATGAAAATCAAACATGGTCAACCATGGTCCAACGTCGCATTTTAATAAAGACTGTCTCAATATGAAAATCAACCATGGTTAAGCATGGTCAATCATGATCCAACATTGCATCATGACAAAGATTGTTTCAATATGAAAATCAAACATGGTCAACCATGGTCCAATGTCACATTGTGACAAAGTTTGTCTCAATATGAAAATAAACCATGGTCAATCATAGCCAATCATGGTCCAACATCGCACTGTGACAAAAATTGTTTCTATATGAAAACCAACCATTTTCAACCAAGGTCAATCATGGTCAATAACGGTCCAAAGTCACATTGTGACAATGAATCTCTAAATATGAAGATCAATCATGGCCAACCATGGTCTAATGTTGCATTGGTGACAAAGATTGTATGAATATGAAAATCAAGCATGGTCAATCATGATCAACCATGTTTGTTTTAGGTTTTATAATATTTATCTTAAGGTTTATATGCCTTGGGTTTACAATATTAGTCCCTTGGGTTTAATATTATTCCCTTCAATTTTTAATATTAATCCCTTGGGTTTATTAGTGCCTTGGGTTTATAATCCCTTGGGGTTTTATTTTTAACCCCTTGCGTTCATTATTCCCTTGGTTTTATAATATCAGTCGCTTGGATTTATTAATCTAAGGTTCAAATTCCTAGGGTATAATATTTTTCATAGGGTTTATAATATTAATCCTAGGGTTTAATCAAAATACCTTGGGTTTATAGTCATGGTCAACCATGGTCCAACATTACATTGTGTCAAAGATTGTTTCAATATGAAAATTAAACATGGTCAACCATGGTCCAATTTCGCATTGTGACAAAGATTGTCTCAATATGAAAATCAAGAATGGTCCAACGTTGCATTGGGATAAAGATTGTCTCAATATGAAAATTAAACATGGTCAACCATGGTCCAACATCGCATTATGACCAAGTTTGTCTCGATATGAAAATCAACATTGGTCAACCATGGGTAATATTGGTTAATCATGGTCAATCATGGTCCAACATTGCATTGTGACAAAAATTGTTTCGATATGAAAACCAACCATTGTCAACAATGGTCAATCATGGTCAACAATGGCATAATGTCACATTGTGACACATATTCTCTCAATATGAATATCAATCATGGTCAATCATATTCTAATGTCGCTTTGGTGACAAAGATTGTTTAAATATGAAAATCAAGCATGGTCAAGCATGTTTTTTTTAGGCTTTATAATATTTATCTCAGGGTATATATGCCTTGGGTTGACAATATTAATCCATTAGGTTTAATATTATTCTCTTTGGTTTTTGGTATTAATCCCTTGTGTTTATTAGTGCCTTGAGTTTATAATACCTTGGGTTTATAATAACAATCACTTGGGTTTATTAATATAGGGGTCCATATTCCTAGGATATAATATTATTCATAGGGTCAACCATGATCCAATGTAGCATTGCGACAAAGACTGTCTCAATATGAAAATTAGTCATGGTCAACCATGTTCATTTTAGGGCTTAAATATTTATCTTAAGGTTTATATACCATAGGTTTATAATATTAATCCCTTGGGTTTATAATATCAATCCCTTGGGGTTTATTAATGTAAGGGTTTGAAGCGCATTGTGACAAAGTTTGTCTCAATATGGATATCAACCATGACCAATCATGGTCCAACGTCATATTGTGACAAAATTTGTCTTGAAATGAAAATAAACCATTGTCAAGCATGGTTAATCATGGTCTAATGTCGCATTGTGACAAATATTCTCTCAATATGGAGATAAATCATGGTCAACCATGGTCCAACGCCGCATTTTTTACAAAGTGTTTAAATATGAAAATCAAGCATGGTAAACCATGTTTTTATTAGGGTTTATAATATTTATCTTAGGGTTTATATGCCTTGGGTTTATAATATTAGTCCCTTGGGTTTAATATTATTTCTTTTGGTTTTTAGTATTAATCACTTGCGTTTATTAGTGCCTTGAGTTTATAATTCCTTGGGGTTTTATTTTTTATCTTTTGGGTTTATTATCCTCTTAGGTTTATAATATCAATATATTGTTTTTATTAATCTAATGGTTCATATTCCTAGGATATAATATTATTCATAGGGTTTATAATATTAATCCTAGGTTTTAATGAAAATTACTTGGGTTTATAGTCATGGTCAACCATGGTCCAACATCATATTGCGTCAAATATTATCTCACTATGAAAATCAAACATGATCAACCATTTTCCAACGTCGCATTGTGATAAAGATTGTCTAAATACGAAAATTAACCATGGTCAAGAATGGTCAATCATGGTCCAACGTTGCATTGTGACAAAGATTGTCTCAATATGAAAATCAAACATGGTCAACCATGGTCCAATGGTACATTGTGACAAAGTTTGTCTCAATATGAAAATAAACCATGTTCAATCATGGTTAATCATGGTCCAACGTCGTACTACGTCAAAAGTTGTTTCGATATGAAAACCAACCATTGTCAACCATGGTCAATGAGGGTACAATGTCACATTGTGACAATGGTTTTCCATGGTTGACCATGGTTGATTTTCATATTGACACAATATTTGTCACAATGTGACATTAGGCTATGGTTGACCATGATTTTCAAGGTCAACCATGAAAATAAATCATGGTCAACCATAGTCCAATGTCGCATTGTGAAAAATATTGTGTCAATATGAAAATCAACCATGGTCAGCCATGGCCAACCATTGTCCAACGTCACATTTTGACAAATGTTGTCTCAATATGAAAACTAATCATGGTCAACCATAGTCCAACATCACATTTTGACAAATATTGTGTCAATATAAAAATCAACCATGGTCAACCATTGTCCAACGTTGTATTGTGACAAATGTTGTCTCAATATGAAAATCAATCATGGTCAACCATAGTCCAATGTTGCTTTGCGACAAAGATTTTGTCAATATGAAAATAAACCATGGTCAACCATGTTTATTTTAGGGTTTATAATATTTATTGCTTGGGTTTAATATTATTACTTTGGGTTTGTAATCCCTTGGCCTTTTAGTTTTAATCCCTTGGGTTTATAATATTAATCCCTTGTATTTAATATTATTCCCTTGGGTTTATAATATCAATCCCTTTGGTTTATCAATCTAAAGGTTAATATTCCTAGGGTATATTATTATTCATAAGGTTTATAATATTGATCCTAGGGTTTAATATAAATCTCTGGGTTTATAATCATAGGGTTTAATATAAATCCCTCGGATTTATAATCATAGGTTTTAATATAAATCCCTTTGGTTTAATATTATTCCCTTAGGTTTAATAATTGTTATTATTTAATTTAAATTTGTTATCTATTATTTAATTTCTTAATAATAATAAAATGGATAATATACCCAATATAATAATAATTGGGTGTGTAATATATAGCTTGGTAGGACTCTCCGATTTTTCAAGATTACATGCTTCATTGTTCACCCCGAAAGGGGGAGGGTAGCAACAATGATTCAGACCCAAGACCTTTGGTTCGGTGAGAACTTCAATTCATGCCATCACCACTGAGCTACTCCAAGCTAGGACCTTTAGAATATTATTTTTATTATTATATATTTAATGTTTAATTAATAATTATTATTATTATTAAATAATTAATTTATATTACATAATTATAATTAATTATAATAACAACATTTAATTTTGTAATTATAATATCTTTTTAATATTATAATTATAATGATAATAATATCACTTTTATTGTATATTTTTTTTGTATTATTATTTCTATTGTTATATATTTATCAATGGTAGGCACAAACGAAGCCTTCGACTATATCAGCCACATTAATATTTTTAATGTGGTTGTGCTAGTTACCCTATAATAATAACTTAGGCCATATTATAGCCTTTTGATCCTTCATATAACATTTGGTTTCCGTCTTTATTTGTATCATAATTCTATTATTTGCCAATGAAATATTGTCATGGGTTTGAGAATCATTTTGCAAATGTTTTCTTCCATCATTAGGAATTGTAAGTGGATTTCAATTTGGAAGCATATCTGCGTTTGATCCTTTGTTCTTGATATCTTCTTCACTTCTCATTATATTTTACTATATAATGAGAAGTGAAGAAGATATCAAGAACAAAGGATCAAACACATATATGCTTCCAAATTGAAATCCACTTACAATTCATAAAGATGGAAGAAAATATTTGCAAAATGATTCTCAAACCCATGACAATATTTCATTGGAAAATAATAGAATTGTGATACTATCCACTTTGGTTAAGGGGCGTTACATAGTGAAGGGTCTTGAAATATTGGCTTTCAACAATTACAAATAAATAACTAGTGAAAAAGTTACTCTAACATGAGCTTAATGTCATTCCCAAGCTCCATATAGTTCTTATTAGTTTTGGCAGGCATCACATATTGAATTTTGTAGCTATGATTTGTCTTCATAATTAATATTTTAACTATTGATGTATTTGAAACAATAAATAAGGCATGTTCTTCATGACCTTGTCAAAAGAGAAAATAGATGATGTGTTCTTCATGTTGGTTCTTAAAAGAGAAAATTTGAATTTTTGGCTCCAAGAAGCCAAGTCAACCCTCCTCTTAGTCAAGTCGTCCCCAGTGTAAATGCACCCATTCAACAAGCATGACTACTATATATATGAAACATTTGACCTCCTTCAAGGGCACAATTCAAATCTTCTCTATTTAAGAATAATTTAGATATTCTTTGTTTAAGAACAATTCATATCATCTAAGTTATGAAGACAAGGTGAACTTGAGGAACATTCCTAATGAAGAAGGATGAGTTTCTGAGAGACGAATTTATGATAAAGAAGGAAGAGTTTCAAGGTCACGATTTTGAGTGCAGAAGCACAAGTTGTAGGACTAAACTTTTGAATCATAAACCGAGTTGCAGGACTGAAAATTTGGATGCAGAAGGAGGCCAAAATTCAACCCTAACAGTCAAATCAAATCAAGTATCTTGAATATATAAGTCTCTATCACCTAGGCTGAGAGTTTGTTGCATTTAGGAAGGTCTACTTTTATAACAAAATTTGAGAGAAGACCAATGCATATATACCAAAGACCTATCTGTGGCTTTCGTTGAATAAGGCCAAATCCCTTGATGTAAGTTCAAACTAAGATGAAGTCTGAATATTTCAGAAGGAGGTTGAACAATACTCAAAATATGTAACAGTGATTTGAGAACCTAGAAATAAAATTGCAGGAGGCTTAAAAGCATTGAGATCTATTGTAGGGAAATGAAAAACCTCAAACACAAAGGTCCAGAAACTCAGAAGGTGTTTTAAATAGTCTGAAAATGCCTCAGTAAATGTCAAAGTCAACAAAGAGTTAAATCTTGGTGCAAAGACAATGGTTACAATAATTTTTGATAGACTGGATTTATTTCTAGAAGCGACATCCCTTAATTTCATAAGGAGCTAATCTGGTGTCTTTTCCAAAAGAAGTTTGAAAAACACCCCTGCCTAAAGATAAGCCAACAAGGTCACTCTTTGTATGTTGTCTAATGTCTCAAGTTGAATAATTTCATAAATCTCATACTTGGTTTCTCTTGAAGATCTAATATGAGCACTAGATTGATATTGTCTAAGAAGAATGATTGATGCATGTTCTGATCACTAAGAAAGCATGGATATGTTGCCATGTAAGAACAATATAGTAATCACTTGGATGTAGGAATGACGACCTATAAAAAGGCTAAGTTTATGGTTTAATGCTTGAAATAATTGGTATGTATCATAGCTAAATTTATTTAAAGTGTTTTCATTTGGATAAAAGATCTCATATATCACAACTAGAAGAAATGGTCTCTTATATGCTTGGTTGAAAAGTATGTATCAAATATTAAACAAGAATATGATCTAATCCTGAGTCAGATCGTAATAAAGAGATCTCTGGAGAAAACCATCAATGACAGATATAATGGATATGAATGATGAAGGAATCTCCTCATATTATAAATTCGTTGACGAGTTATACAAATAATCCTTGATCATGTTCATGGAGTTATCTTGATATGCCAAGAATAAACGACGTCATTACAATTTCGATTGTGACTCAAAAGAAACACTTAGTGAAATAAGGGAATTATGTGACCTTACTCATGTACTAAAAGGTTAAGTGTGATATATTGAACCCGTACTCTTTGTAAATGATGCATATATTCAAAATCAAGATATTATGAACCCCTACATTGCATATGATTGTTGATAGATATTTGAAGAATAATATTATGGATGCTCAATCTTGAAATATATCATTTACGAGAAAGAAGAGGGATCATTGTCACTAGTATGCCTTTAAAGAGAGACACTTTGATAAAGGAAAAGGAGGTCGAGTCCCTGTTCAAGGTTTAGAGATCAAAGTTCTCTTGATAAGATTAAGTCACTTACAGGTGAGGGATATAAATTGAAGATTTTGTTGCAAAAATCGAAATTTCTAAAGTATTGATGTCATGGAAAACATTACATCTTCTGCTATGGGTATTTAAGTTCTAAGATCTATTTGTAAATATAATTCTCAATGCAAAATTATCTGACCAAGTCTCTAAGGACAAGATATTTCTACTACTACAATGATTGTGAAGAAATCAAGGATATTCATTGAATGAAACATCCTTGATTGATTGATGACGATGATGAAGTTCATATCATATGTAAAGATTCTATGGTTTTGACATTTGGATATGAGAATTGGAATTCTTAGGTTTGAAAACCCTAGATAGCCAAAAAGGGCTTGACTAAGAAAGCCTTACGGTTTACGGACAAAACCCTAGAATTAAATATAGCTCAATGTTTCCATCTAGCACTAAAAGCAGAAACCCTATCTCATACAATGGCATCATGTTGTTGATGAGGATGAGATTAGTGATAAATTTGCAAGATGAATGCAAGAAGGATAAGATCAAGAGGTAGTTGACATTTTCTATGATCTTCAAAAGATAAGTAGCATAATATATCTCTCTTCCTTAATTATTGTTGTTATTTTACTATTAGTTAGCCTCTTTTCTTTGCTTCTCTTTGCTTGGTTATAATTTTTCTTACATGAGAGTTTGTAGGTACATAGTAAAGGTTCCTAAGGTTCTAGAAGTGGATGGAAGTAGTGTAAAAACGAAGCAAAGTGTACAATAATAGGACTTTCCAATAATCGTGATTTGTGTTGAGAGATATTATACTAGATGAAATACAAACTCAAAGGGAACAAGAATATTATCAAATTTGAATTATACCTTATTTGTGCCAAAGAGAAGTCAATGGTGACTTCCAAATGAATCTATAAGATCTAGCATGCAACATAGACAAGTACAAAGAAAGAGTTGAGAATAGAAGGTTCTCCTAGAAAGAGGGAGAGAATTATGACAAGACATTTTCTCCAATTTTCAGGTACACTTCAGTTGAACTATTTAAATTACACCAAGTGGATGCATAGATCATTTACAGGAGTAATTGAAGAAGTAGAAGTGTACATAAAGTTACCTCAAGGATTTAAGGAACATGAGAAGAAGTCTCATGATTAAAAAAGGATTTGTACGATCATAAGTAGACACATTGGGCTTCGTGATCCTATTTGATTTGTCTCTAACAGAAGCAAAAGGACTCATGTGTCAGAGGGAGTAGTTGTGGAAAAAATAATTTCCTCTATAACAGAGGGAGAAGTTACAAAGCCTTATTTTATCTTTAAAGGGAGTGGACCTCTGATTCTGAGATGATGGTCTATCAGGTTAAGGGAGAAACCAAAATTACCACAGCAAGATATGTTTCAGTGTGAGAGGGAGCATGCAATAAGGGTGATAGGAAAGTAATTGTGGTGATGCAAATGCATGTTTCTCAACATGTGTTGGAGAACCAACATGGTACAATTGGTCATGACACAATCAATTATGATTTGAGAAATATCTCAAACAGTGAATTATAGCTATAGATTTAGATTGGGTGTAGAGTGTTGAAGAAAAAAGAGTTCATCAAGATATTTCCTTAGTTTGGGCTCCATTATAATTTCATTGAATGAGAAGGAAGAAAACATCTGTTGCACTCAATATTGCAAAGGTCGAGTATATTGTAGTGGGATTGGTAAGATGAGAAGCAATATTTCTTCGAAGGCTACGTGCAAGATTATCTTGATTAGGTGTAGGTGATGAACATGATGACAAGTCAAAGCATAGTGAGATCTAGTACGAAGACATGGTACAAAAGGAAGCAATATGGCTCTAGTATTATTTTTTACAAAGCCTTTGTCCCAGGATGAAGTCTACATATACTTTAGGGACAAGCTTGGACTTGTTGAGAATGCCTTTCTTAGTAATAGGGAGTGTTGATGATATAGCATCATCAACTGAAATTCTCCTTGTGTTAAGTATATTTACCCAAATTATGGAGAATGGTCCAGTGAAGGACTAAAATTCTTCCTGTGTCATGTATGTTGACCTAAATTAGGGAAAATGGTCCTGGAGCAAAAAGCTCATTTAGCATCAAGCCCTGAATTACTCAAATAGAATGCTGCCTTTGGTGATTCACCATGTGTCAAAGATATTGACCCAAATGATGGCGAACTAAGACTAGTTTGTATACCATGTGTTAGATGGACCCAAATTATGGTAACTAGTTGATGTTAAATGATGTACCATGTGTCATGAGTATGTACTAGGATTATGGTGAGGATATACCATAGGTCTGAGGTACCAACCTGAATTATGGTATCTTTTTGATGTTGTTGAATTAACATGTGTCAAAGATGTGTAACTGGATTATGGTAATTGGTTGATGTTATTGATTTACCATGTGTCACAGTTGTTGACCAGATTATGGTAACTTGTTTTACCATGTGTCACAGTTGTTGACAATATTATGGTAATTAGATTTGTTATAACCTTTTCTTAGATACTTTTTTCAACATGATAACATATAGATAGTCATTATTAATACCTCCCTACTTAAGAGGGAGTGTTGAATTTGGCAGTTATGGTTGGTATTCATAATTAATATCTTAACTATTAATGTATTTGAAACATTAAATAAGGTATGTTCTTCGTGACATTGTCAAAAGATTATAGAGGTGGCATGCTCTTCATGTCGATTCTTAAAAAAAAAATGAATTTTTAATATTTGAAATTATGGCTCCAAGTAGCCAAGTTAGCTCTCCTCCTAGTCAAGTCAGCCCAAATGTAGAGCCACCCATTCAACAAGAATGATTATTATATATGATACATTTAACCTCATTCAAGGACACAATTCATATCTTCTTTGTTTAATTAAGAACAATTTAAATCATCTAAGGTATGAAGACAAGGAAAATCTGAGCCACATTCCTAATGAAGATGGACGAGTTTCAGAGAGAAGAATTTTGATAAAGAAGGACAAGTTGCAAGATCAATATTTTGGGTGCAAAAGCATGATTTGCAGGACTGAGACTCCAAGTGAAAAAGGAAGTTGAAAGTTGGCCCTAATATTCAAATCAAACTTAATATCTTCGGGTAGATGGTTGACTTGACTAGGAAGGAGTTGGACCAAGTTTGACCATATGATTGGCAAGATGATCTAGGTGTGTCTCTTGTTGAACTGAAGATTTTTTCTAACGAAAAGGTTGTTGGGTTTTCCACGTGTAAAAGCTTATATTCTTGTTTTGGCTCTCTTTATTAATCTACTATTTATTGTTGAAGATATTCTATGTAATTTCTTAGTGATTAATGAAAATATGAAATAATTTAAAATGAATATCATTAGAAGTAATTACTAGTAGAAGACCTATGGAAAATGAACATCCGACACAAATTTTTTCCACGTGGATTAGGAATGGTTGCCACAACATAGAAAGATATAATAATATACTCACAAATAAACAAGGAAAAGAAAAACCTCAATAGAGATTGCAACCAAACTTAGATGAAATAAATTTCCAATAGTGGGCAATAAATTTCATAAAAAATAACCAATAATAGATAACCATCAACATTAGCATTTGAATTAGTTCCTCCTTTTTAATTCCTCTAAAATGTTTTTTTTTTTCTAAATAAGTCTAAAATCTATTACTATGACAAAATAACACAAGGAGGCTCTTGCCTCTACAGTTCCTAGCCAAGGTTCATGGCATATTGCAACAAAATCAAAATGAGGACTGCCCAGATGTGGGAAACCAGTCCAATCCTAAATAAATTTGTTGCCCTTGTAGGGGAAACCAGCATGGAAACATATAACGATGTTCTATTGAAATTGGTTTCAAAATTAACTATTCTGCTTAAATATTCAAAAGTAAACCCATAGACTTGGTTGCCTAGAACTTGGAACCTGAGGACGCATGTTGTGCTAGCTGTCATTTGGTGTTGTCAGGTGTTCTTCAACAATGAGACATCTATAAGCATCGAGGTCCTCCTCGTCTTCCTGCATCTTACTCGTGTCTTCCTTCGCTTGACTTGTACGATTTTTCTCAATGGTAGAAGGCTCGCCTTGAGCTGTATCACTTTTCTCCATTGCCTGAGTGGGACGACCTTCATTGCTGGAAGGCTCCTCCTGGAACATAACTGTAATGGTGGTCGTGATAATAGGTCAATTCAGAGTGCAATGGTAGGTGAATTGGGCTGAATGGTTGGCTTGCTAGAGCTGGAAGGTGAAGCAGTTGCAGATGGATGGGTTTGCGGGGGCAGGGGACAAACAACATGAGTGCGGCCTCTACCACTACATGTAGCAAGATGACGAGCTAAGATGTGATTTGACGAGGGGGAAGAGGATTCAGATTCCGTTGAGGGCGAGGAACGTTGTAGTCTCCCTCTGCTTCTGCCTCTCCTGCTATGCATATGCTGTCTCAGTCTGTGCATATTGGCGTGGGGATGAGGGGGCTACCTGTGTGAAGTCGGCAATAAGTGGGAATTGGAGGCAAAAGGCTCAGAAGGCTTAGAGGCAAGAGTCAAATTGCATATCATGCTCTGAGAGTAATGGATGCCTGTTCCAAAGTCTATGCAACAGAGGATATTGCATCACCTACCTGTTGCAGTGTGTATGCTTGGCTTCACAACATCCAGGGGGCAAGTGAAATTTAGTGGCAGAGGAGCAAAATCAGAGGAGGTGGGCTGAATATTACCTGAGGCCTCCATGATGAAGAGCCAAGGTGGGATGGCGCTGGTGAATTGGGTCGAGTGTCGCATTGAATGGCAATTACGATTACTGTAAGATGGATTAACTACTATGTGTGTGAGCTTACAAGTGGCCATGTGGTGATGCCACTTGCCAGCCCGTTCCTCTGTCGTCTTGTCAACCATTGGGTACACATGAATCTGGGAGTTTTGCGTCTTTGTGCACCAGGTCAGTGCATTCCTATGATTGAGTTCTATCATTAAGGATGTTGAGTGATCCTGATCTAAGTACTTGATCGTGGTCTACCCCTATATTTGCCAGTATATTAGCTATCTTGTTTCCTTCTCCCTTGATATGATTGAAGATGATAACTCTTCTATTTTTTAACCATTACTAGATGAGTTCTAAACGAATCACCAATCTCCAACTAGTAGCCACTTTAGAAGTCGAGGTTCCCAGTTGAATTTGGGTGGCCATGTTGATGAGGATTTGGGAATCCCCTTCGATTATAACATGTTGAAAATTGTGTTGATGAGCCAAACATAGTCCCTACCACAATCCTTCCAGTTCTGTTGAGTTGTTTGTATCCCAACCAATTGATCCAAAATACAATAAAAGAGGGGTCCCTTCATGATTCCTGACGATGCCTCCATAACCTGCCTTGCCCGGGTTTCCTTTTGAGGCTCCATCAAATTTTAATTTGATCACACCTATTGGAGGGGGAGACCACTGAGTGGGATGCCTAGAAATGGTGGTAGGGATTTTTTGATCATCTTGAACTGTCGGAATCCAGATATTCCAATTCTCCCAAATATTTTGTTCCTATGCCTCGGTGGGGAGATCATCTGCCTGCCATCTTTGGAGAGCCAAGGTTTCTCGAATGTTCTGGTAGAAATTGTTCCAAATAGTGTCCAGAGAAGTGCATTGGTTCTTAAAGATTTGATTATTTCTTTCCTTCCAGATTGTCCAAACAAGTAGACTCAGAAGGATTTGCCATAGAGAATTTAGTATCTTGTTGTTGTAGGGAGCGGAGGCCCAATTACAGATGGTACTTATAATGTTCCCTAAGATTCTGCAGGCTCTTTGACATCTGAAGCTGAGTTTTTCCCATAATTTGTTGGCTAAGTTACATCAATCCATGAGATATTGAATGGTTTCGCCTTGCTGC
Organism: Pinus taeda; assembly: GCA_000404065.3. Lineage (NCBI taxonomy): Eukaryota > Viridiplantae > Streptophyta > Pinopsida > Pinales > Pinaceae > Pinus > Pinus taeda. The sequence continues at coordinate 102,219 of APFE030790517.1, forward strand.
TTGCAACTGGGGTAATATGAGTGTCCTTGGAATCCTCTTTTAATGAGATTGTCCCATGTGAGAATTCTTTTGTGGCAAAGCAACCATATGAAAGTAGATACTTTGGGCCATGTTCCTGGGATCCATATACGTTCCCAGGCTGGGTCCATTGGTGCCTGGGCTTGAATCATCAATCCATATGCCTCCTTTGTTGAGAATATTCCCCTCGAGGAGTATCCCCATCTTAAAATGTATTTTTTCCTTGAATATATGATTTTTCTATTGTTAAGCTCTGCATGCATTTCTATGTAGAAGTCCTTCGTTTCTTGATGAATGATCTGTTCACCTTTTTCCATTATTTGTATCCCTGATTGATATGTTGAGTCCAGTGCTAAGAGACTTTTTCATTCTGATGAATAGCATGTTCCTCATGGTTTTGGGGAGGGATGGATTCTAATAGTTTGGGTCATTGTTGCCAAGAGTCAACCCAAAATCGGGCAGTGCCACCATCTCTTATCTCACAAAAGTTGTGTCGTTGTATCATTGCCCTGTGCTATTTTGCTGCATTCCAAATTAGCGAGATTGCATCATTATTTGTGAGTCTGATAAGCTCTTCCGGTGGTCAATTATTTTCACATTGTGCAGCCCATAATTTGGCCCATGGTGTGTGTGGGGCTGATAACCATTGCCACCATAGTCTTGCCCCCATCATTACATTATTGTGCTGAGGATCCCACAATCCAAGGCCTCCTTGCTTTTTTGGTGTGCAGACTGTCGATCATTTCACTAGGGCCCATTTGCAATTGTGCCCTGAGGATCCCCATAGGAAGTTGCATTGTAGATTCTTAATATTTTTGAGCACCCATTTCGACGCTGCGAGAGCAGAGAAAAGGTATAGAGGCATAGTTTGTAGTACCACTTTGATCAGAACAAGTATGATTTCCATATTGAGGGCTCTATAAGTCCATGAAGATAGGCGACCTTCAAGTTTCTCTAGGAGTAAATGCCAGGATGCGTGCTTTATAGCACAATCTATCAATGGTGCGCCCAAGTATTTGGAGGGGAGATTGGCGACAGAAAAACCTAGGATTCTAGCAATATTTCTTTGTGTTATTGGGGGAGTGTGAAAGAAGAATATTTGAGACTTAGCAGTGTTAATGGTGGTTCCTGAAGCCTTAGAGAAGGTATCTAACAGGGATTTGATTGTATGATCTTCTTGGACTGAAGGGTGCCCAAACAACATATTATCATCCACGAATTGTTGATGAGTGATGGTAGAGGTTCCGTGGACAGAGATGTCTTTGAGGTTTTGAGAATGAAGAGCATGCTTTATGAGGCAACCTAAGCCTTCTGCCATGAGGACAAAACAAAAAGGGGAGAAGAGATCACCTTGACGAATGCCTCTATTGGGGGAGAAAGGATGTGAGGGGACGCCATTTACTAAGATGGAGAAAAAAGTGGATGATATGAGATTCATAACCCATCTGACCCATGTAGGGCTGAAGCCAAAGGCTGGAAGCATTTGTTTGATATATGTCCAGCTTAATTTGTCAAATGATTTGGATAAGTCAATTTTGAGAAGCATACCTACCTGTTTGTTGTGCTTTAGGGAGTGAATGATCTCATGCGTCAGAATTATGCCATCAAGGATTTGACGTCCCTCCACATATCCTGATTGTTCCTGTGAGATGAGAATGGGGAGCAGCAGTTTGAGTCTATTGGTGATGACTTTTGAAATGATTTTGTATATAACATTGCAAAGTGTTATGGGTCTGAACTTCTCCAGTGTGTTTGGCTATTCTTCTTTGGGGATGAGAGCTATGAAGGTTGCATTTAAGGATGGAAGAAGCCAGTGCATAGTTCGAGGTTCTTCCACCACCTTCCAAACCTCTAGGTTGATGAGATCCTAGAAATGATGGAAGAAGTTGGAGGTGAATTCGTCAGGTCCAGGGGCTTTCCCATCTTTCAGTTGATCTAGTGCTTATTCGACTTCCAAAAGAGTGACCGGTCACAGCAATAGTTGATTGTGCTCTTCTGTTATAATATTTGGCACATGCTGGAGAATTTTGTTTATGGCCAATTGCATGTGTACTTGAGGCTCTTGATGTACAGATTTAAAATGGGTGAGGAGTTCTCTCTCAATGTCATCATGTTCCTAAATTCTTTCTCCCTGCTAATTCTGAAGTTGTGCAATGTTATTATGCATTCTTCTCTGGATGGTTATGCAATGAAATAATTTGGTATTCCTTTCCCCCTCTTTTAACCATTTGATTCTTGATTTTTGTTTCCAGAGTATCTCCTCTTGCTTCCTTCTATCATCTAGCTGAGTGAGAAGTTCTTGTTCTTGATTTGCTAGTGTTTTGGTTCTCCCTTCCTCAATAATTCTCTACTAGATCTTAGTCATGCTTTTCTCAACCATTTTTTGAGCTTGAAAAATATTACCGAAGGTGGAGTGATTCCATTGTTTAATTTGCCTTTTGATATTCTTTAGTCGTTGTTGGAATTGTTTCATTACTGATCCTTCAGGAGGAGTGAAGTTTTCCCAGGCTATTTTGACTATATTTTTGAAGTTTGGATGAGAAATCCAGAAAGCTTCAAATCAGAAAGGCCTTCTGGTATATGCTCCTAGTCTTTGCCAATGAAGTGAGATGGGCCAATGATCCGAGCCTGACAGAGGTAAGATTGAGGTTGTGATGTCTCCTCCTAGGTGAATGGAATTGTCTGAAATGAGAAATCTATCCAGCCGAGATGCAATTTATTGGGATCCTGACCTTTTTTTATTCCAAGTATAGATTCCATCATTGAATGGAAAATCTATTAGCCAATTGTTTTGTATATATTCTCTGAAGAAGCTTTTTTCATTGTCCAATTTGACTCTGCCCCCTTTTTTTTCTTCCAGTTTAGTAATCATGTTGAAATCCCCGCTTGTGATCCATAGTGGGTGGGTTCTGGTGGAGTTGATAGCTTCCAATGTGTTTAGTAGTGCCATCTTTTGCAATGAGCCCTGAGGAAAATATACATTTGATAGATGTCCATGTATGTTGGTTCCTACAATATGGAAAGTGGCCTATATGAGATGATGGGGGGCATGAAAGTCTGTGAGTATGTTAGCTTGCGTATTCCAAGCAATGGCAAGTCCTCACAAGGCACCAGAAGCATCCACCGTAACTGTTTGACATCCTGGCCAGGATTTGGATAGAATAGAGCTCAATGTTTTACAGTTGCATTTTGTTTCTTGCATGAAGAAGATTTGTGGTTTTTTCTACTGTATCATGTTTTTTATCATTCTGTATTTCCTAAGACTATTGAGCCCTCTTAAATTCCATGAGATGAGCTTCATGGTTGACCAGTGGGCAGCAGTCTATAGTACTTAGTTAACTTGGAACATCTGCTTGACTCCACCAACATTTCCCCAATGATGATGGTTCTTTGTAGATCTGTCTTTCTTCCCCTTTTCTTACCATCTTTGTGGATATTTTTCCCATCCCCACTGATGCACTCTCAAAAGGACTACTTCCAAATTTTCGAGTTGCCTATCCAAAATTTTGTCAAACTCTTTCTTTTTGCAAGCTTGTTCAAGACTGAAGATGACTAGGTCTCTGAGGTCAAATCTCTCTGGTTCTTCTACCATGTGGCTTTGTTGGTTGTTCTCAGGAAATGAGTTAGTTGTCTTGGCTAGATCTAATGAAAAACTATCGATATCTGTTCCTTTTTCCTACCCTAGGACTTTATCTATCTCCTGGACGGAGATGGGCGGAGAGGCTGCTCTCTTTGGATCGATTTTTTTATTATACACCGGTAGACTAGGATCATTAAGATGAGATGAGGTAGATGGCATGATGGTTGGTTCAACTATTTTGGACAACTATACTTCAGTCATTGATCTGATAATCACCCTATGAGTGACATCAGTTGAAGATTTATTAAACAAAAGGTATTACAAACTCATGTGCTGGTGTGTGTTTTATGTTATTTAAGCAACAGATTGATTAGATTGCCAATACACAGACATTTAAATGGAAAGACATCAAAGAAATACAGTAAGCAACATAAAGACACAAATAATTTTTAATAAGGAGTTCACCCTTTTATCTAGGGCTACGTCTTCGGTCCAGCTTTCAGTGGTGGCCTTATTTATTGCGTCTTTGAGCAGAGAAATTACAATGCAGGGACTCAATGTGAGTTCTCCTGAAGCAGGTTTGCTTGGAAAGGTGGTCTTTGGATTCCCCAAGCCACTAGAGTGCACAGACTCTTCTTCTTCCTACCAGCTCTGTGACCTTCGAGTCTATAATGGAAAGAGCCAAATGTGATGCTCAATCCAGACAGAATCCTCCATGGGATGGCTTGAATCTTCAAGATCTAGTGCTCGATGCTACTACTAGCTAGCTCTGCCCTCTGTCTTTTCTACTTTGCTTTGCTATTCTCTGTGTCCAGTCCTTCTCTCAGGGTTCACTATTCCACTTCATCGTTTTTTGACTCTCTCTATGTCTAACTTTACTAATTCGACTGTCTTTGTTCATGGCTTTTAGCCATTCGTCCCCATGCTTGTTTGGTTCCTCTTCTGCCTCTGTCGATTCACCTTCTACAGCTGCACTTGGAGTTCCCTGTTTGGCATCAACATGAATGCTCAAGGAGTGGCCATGTGTCCCCTTCTGAACAACGCCAACCTGCTTGTCGGTTCATTTCTTCAGTTACATCGTGGATGTGTTCTTCCTCCACCGTGGCAATCAAATGGATCCCAAATCCTTACAAATCTCAGTGTATTCCTTCGTCATTTCCGCTTCCTCCATTGGGCGCAATATCAGTCATCCGATCTAAATCCCCCAGATCCAACGTCGTACGCACGTCCTGCACGATTGACCTGCTCTACCGATAGCGCACGATCAACGACGGTTTTCTCTCACCCCCCCCCCCCCCCCC
>APFE030790517.1:142617-192488 GCA_000404065.3 Pinus taeda
AAGTTGTTATGATTGCCTAGTTTGTAGTGCTAAGTTTAGAAGTGGTTGAAACAGCTCCTAGAAGGATGAGCTCGACCCCTAGAGGCAAGGAAAGGTGTTAGCTTGCCTATATTATGTATTTTCTTAGTCATTTTGAGAGGTTGGAAGATTGGACTCTTGAGGGAGAAGCTATCATTTGTATTATTTCACTGTATCTCTGCAATTTTTGGCTAAGGAAGACCAGGGTTTTGCAGTCATCTTTGGGATTCTTGTGGACTCATGTGTTGATGGTGTGTTTCTCAATGTTCTTTTAAGCTTTGTTATGTGATTCATTTCCTTTCTTTACTTCTGCACATTAAACAAATGAAGTGTTAAAGTAATAATTCATGCTTGCCATGCTCTGCTTTTAATTTTGTTTAATTTCAATGTTTTCTACTATTTAAGGAGAATTCAAAGTTATTGTTTGCTCTCCTTATCTCCTCACCTGTCATTCCTGACCATCCACTTCAGTTAAAGGCATCAACGCTGTCTCCTACCTCGCCCCAAGGAACCCCCTGCAGAAACTGTGTCCAATCCCCACACCCAAAATTGCCATCCCCTCAATTTGCCACCAAAAACCCTAAAAACCCCAAATCAACCCTTCTGATCAGTTTACTAGCCTAATATCAGTGTTACCTTATTGGTCTTCTCATCTATTGGAATATTTTACTAAGATAGACCGGAGAGAGCCTTCTCCTGCCCCGTAGGGCTAGCTACGAGGCTAAATGGTTTGATGTAGCCTTGAGGTTTACCTTTCTCAGCCTGAGGTGAAATTTCAAGCGCTAACAAGTGGTAGGATTCCTTGTTTCCAAAGGCGAACCTCATGTTGGAAGTTATCCTTTAAATTCCTAATGAATACATCAATCCTATGGTCCTTTGGAATATCCTTTACCCTTATATTAAATTTTTGGAAGTCCTTAATGTGCTCCACCATTGAACCATTTTGTTTGAGATTTAGCAATTGGCTAAAGAAGGGGTTGCTCTTTGTATCCTCATAATGTGATATCATTTCCTAAAATTGACCAAGTGACAATTTTTTTACGAGCGCAAATCCATTGATACCATACAAACTGATTGGGTTCTAAATATAAAGTTGCAATGTGTACCTTTTGTGTGTTTTTCACATTAAGGAGATCAAACTATTGCTCCATATGTAGTATCCATGTTACAGGATCCTTGCCATCAAACTTCATCATATCAATATTTTGAATATGGTGGGTCTTCAATCCAACGTTAGATTCTATGAAATCATTATTAACATTTCTTTTGTTCTCGTCGTGAGTTCCCTCTACTACCTTTTCGCCATTAGGAATAATTTCTTGTGGCAACTTTGTCAAACCTTCCTTCAAACCTTCCATGTATTTATTCTAATATTCCATGTTTCCTTTCAGTTTTTATTCTATACCATTGATCTTAGCTTCCATTCCATTCTTCAAACCATCCATCTTAGCTTATGTTACTTTTTGTGAGAGTGAAATTTGTTGCACTTGGTCTCATAATTTTGATATATCATGTTGCATTTCTTCCTCTTATTCATATGTCATAGTAGATATTTCGGGTTTATTACTAGGTGTTTCCATTTTATTTCTTCAGGGAATAAATTAATAATAATTATTCTTCACTATTCCCTTTGCATAACTTCAAACTAATTTTTCAAACAAAACTTATGCAAATTTTAAAAACTACACCTTTTTATTCTCTTTGTAGGAGCTCGATATTGAATCTGTTGTATCTTTGTAATTTTTGATCTCCAAGGTCCTAAATTTCATCTTGTGGTAACCCTCTAAGGTTTATTTCCAATTCCACAAGTCATATCAAGATTGGAGTCTTCAAGAAGGAGTTATTCCCGATCTCACACGATGTCTTGATTATAGACTGGTTCCGTAAAGTGAAATTGTACAGAGTTCCACATGTCACTGTTTCAACCTTCGGCTTTGAAATCTATACAAGAAAAACTAATTTTCATGAAACTTTTGCCACATTTTACATAATTCAAATCTGATGCCTAAAACAAAAGTTATGACAATTTTCCCTAGGTCACTTGTTTGAGACAGAATTTTGGAACCTGCAAAAACCCTAACTTCCCTAGATCATATCTCTGAAAATATAACGAACCAAGATCTGAAATTGTTACATCAATTTCATCAATATATCAACTCCACATGGTAAAAAATTCATCTTCTGAAGCCTCATATAAAAAAGTTTATAGCAAAAATTCTAAGATGACATGTTTGAGGAAGAAAAACCCTATAATCCCAAGCTCTGATACCAAATGTAATGCAACCAACTCACAAAATAGAAGACGAGATAGATCAATGAATTAAAAATTAGCCTATTCGAGGGGGAACCTCCTTTATATTACACAAATGAAAAATTCTTGGATGATTCAAATGAAAAAACCTTGTTTCTATATGTATAAGTCTTAGGGGTCACAATATAATCAAAGCCGACATAACAGTAATAATGTAAGGGAACAACAATAACAATAGTGGGCTTCTATGGGGCACAATAATAACAATATGGGGACTACATGGGCATAACAATAAGAATAAGGGGACTACACTGACAATAAAAATGAGGGAATACACTAGTATTATAGGGACCTAACAATGCTTGAGATAAGTTTTCATGCCCCCAACATAATGACTTAATTCTAGGCACATGCCATTCAAGCTTCATTTCATTCACCTAAGTAGACTACTGGTTACTAATAGGTGGATTGAATGACAGTTCATTTATGAGATAAGGTGAAAGACTCGATTTAACATCTATGAGACCTAGTCAAAGACTTGACTCAATTAGAGGAGGATTTGTTTCATTTTTTTAATGAGCTTGAAACTAGAAAAGAACTATGATCATGGAATCTTCTTTCATTTTTTAACGAGCTTGACACAAGAAAAGGAACTATCTTCATAGAGACTTGTTTCATTTTTTATCAAGGTTGACATAGTAAAATAATTATCCTCATAGGGACCTATTTCATTTTTTAATGAGGTTGAGACAGTATATAACCATCCTCATAATGAACTGTTTCATTTTTTAATGAGGTTGACAGTAAAATAACTATCCTCATAGGGAACTGTTTCATTTTTTAATCAAGTTGACACAGTAAAAGAACCATCCTCGTAGGTGTTTTTTAATTTTTTAATGAGCTTGACACAGGAAAAGAGCTATGCTCATAGGGACCTGTTTCATTTTAAATGAGGTTGACATAGTAAAGGAACCATCCTCATAGGCACTTGTTTGATTTTTTAACAAGGTTGACACAAATAAAAGAACCATCCTCATGGTGACATATTTCATTTTTTAACGAGGTTGACATAGTAAAAGAACCATCCTCATGGGGACCTATTTAATTTTTTAACGAGGTTGATAGAGTAAAAGAATCATCCTCATGGGGACCTGCTTCATTTTTTAATGAGGTTGAAATAGTAAAAGAACCATCCTCATGGGGACCTGTTTCATATTTTAACGAGGTTAACACAATAAAAGAACCATCCTCATGGGGACCTGATTCATTTTTTAACGAGGTTGACACAGTAAAAAAACCATCCTCATGGAGACTTGTTTCATTTTTTAATGAGGTTGACACAGAAAAAGAACCATCCTCATGGGGACATTGATCATGGCTTCCATTTGGAAGAAACACATGCCAAGGGACACTCCACAATCATGGATTTGAAGAGGTCTTCATCAGAAGGAAGAATAGTTCTCAAGAAGGAACACATGTTAATGGAATCAATAGGGATAAGAAAATTGGGTTCAAATGTCCCCATTAAAGGGTTCACCATGTCGATTAATGGATCTGATTCAAAATAATTCGAGAAAATAGTGAGAGGCTCGCTTGCATCAGTAACTGAAAACATGGGACTAGTTGCCACATAATTAACCCGTGGTGGGGTGGATAACACTTGCGCATAAGGAACATTCAAGGGTGTAAGATGGTTGGTAGTCAAATCAAGACCAATGAATGAAATTTGGTCAATAGTCATAATGTTTCCATTGTGAGGGAAAGACATCACAAGAAACAGTGTCGATACAACAACTTTCATGGCATAGACATAGTCTCGCCCAAGGATCAAATTGAAATCCAAGGGGCCTTGGACTACCATAAGATCGATACATATAGTTTTACCGTCTAGAGTAATAGGTAACTTAGGAAGGATCCCTAAAGGTTTGTTAATGGTTTTTTTAAAAGCTAACAAATTATGTGTAATAGGCACAAGTTGAGGGGAACCCAAAGATTTCCAAGCAGTTGAGGATAAAATATTGACAGAAGCACCTTTGTCAACATTTTTGTGACACACATTCTTACCATACACTTCCATAATGATTTGGAAAGGGGTGGAAGAAGGAAGATGAGGCTCTATTAGTATACTCCAATCAAAATAAATGACCTAAGTACTTGGAGGGAGTTCCATGGAAATGGGTGAAATTCCACCTAGTGTAGAAGAATCTGAAGTAATAAGAAGAACTTGAGAGGCATTAATTTCACTCTCTATAGGGAGAGTGGGATCGACTGAACATGGAATCGATTTGACCACTTGATCAACCAATGGTTCATCAACCTAAGTGATATGTGTTTCACTCTACAATGGAAGAGTGGGATTGACTATACTTGGAATTAGATCAATCACTTTGTCAACTGAAGGAAGGTTGGGAGAAAGCATATGGTAACTAGTTGGAAGTTGTTGTTTAGAAACAGTCATTTTTCCAACAATTTTGAGGCTTCATCCATGTGAGGGAAAAGATGATTTCGATGAATCCCTTCACATAACCGACAAGGAAACCTAACTTTACCCTTTTTCCTTGGAACCTTACAATCACTGGTTGATGGATCAACACTAAGTTGATAAGAATTTTTAGACCATGGTTCCAAGACCTTAGGAATACCAGGACAATTGATAATGAAGTGGTCACCCTTACAAAGCTTGCAAGGGTATTTGGGTTTGCGATGCATGTTGGAAGTTTCCTCAACATTACCAATACTTACAACCATGGTCGGTTGGTTGACTTCTTTATTACCTTTCTTCTTCTTCTTCTTCTTCTTCTTCTTCTTCTTCTTAGTCACCTAGTTACTAGCATCAAGGCTTTTACCAATTGAAGAAGAAGAAAGGGAGGAGGACATGTTGGGTGAAGAAGGTAAAGGGTCAACATGAGATTGGTGATTTTGAGATGGTGAACTTGGTTGAGGTGAAAAACTTGGTTGAGATGGTACAGTTTGAGTATTTGGGACTAAAGAAGTTGAAAACAACCACACCATTAAACCTATCATGAATCCAGGAAGTGACAACATAGCCATATAAGGAGGACTAACATTTCCAAAGCTAGGAAAAGTACTAGAATTCCCATTAATGGGGATTCCTTGATCGGTAACTTTCGGAATTGTTTCCATTAAATTCAAATCAAATAAGTTTTATTAATAATTTAAATAATATTCACAATCCACACCTAAGGTCTATAAAAAGTAAAAATAATCAAATAACACACGCTAGTAAATGTAAGGAGTCAAACGATGCAAATAAACTTTTCACATCGAAATCAGTAGTCGGTGATGAAATCCAAGGTCATAGAGACCAATGTGAAAAGTGAATAAAGATAAAGTGGGTAGAATTAGTTAAGTTGAAAACCTACTTAATGAACACGATCTAGTGCAAGTAACTTCACTTATGCCATCTTGAGTGAATAATACCCTCCAAAAAGGTCCAAGTGAGTCTAGCCAACGTTCATTCCAAGTACAACAGAGACTTCCGCTTTGTCGTCACCTTGGGTAATAGCCCTAAGATAAGGGTCTCTAAGGTTACCACTTATGACACCTTAACCTCGAGGGTAGTCGCAGATCAGGCATACACACAAGGGAAAAGTAACCAATGTCAATCCCCTTGAAGGTTCCTCAACATGGTCAATCTGATGTTTACCTTCAAGTGACTCCCAAGAACCTTTTGGCACCATTTTTAATATGTGTAAATCACTCTACTATAACCATTGAAGTGTGGTTGATCACTCCACTTGGTTTGATATGATCTCGTTCTTAACTCCCTTGTAAGAGGAGCTTCCCATTGTTAAACTGTAATAGATGGATTTACTCCCTACGCAAGATTCTAGTGTTTGTTTGCAACTTTGCAAAGTTAACTCACTTCCCTATTCCAAAGCCCTACAATATGATCTAATGTAGCGGTAATGAGCTCTAGAAATATAAAAAATTCTAATTTATTTTATTAGTGTTGTTTTTTAAGTTGTTGTTTACTCAATGGGTAAATCGATGAGAAATTGATGGTGTTATGACCTCACTCAAAAATTTAATACAATTGAACATGATATTATGATCGTTTCATTTCAATGAATTCAAGCTAAAGTGAGGATAAAGGTTCTTCTTTAAAATATTAACTCCATAATGCACCACTTCTAATTTTCCAATGCAATTCAAAGCCCTAAATGCCAAACCATGCAATGTAATCTATGCACAATTTTCTTGAAAACTATGCAAATGTAATCTATGTACAATTTTCGTTTATGTTATGAAAATGAGAATTCTAACTATGCAAATGTAATCTATGCAAGAGAATTCTTCAAAACAAACATAAGATGATTCCAAATCATCGAAAGAACAACAAGATTATTTTCCGTCGCCAATGTAACTAAATATGCAATCGAGTGTAAGTACAAGAAATTGGGTGAAAATTCCAAAGATCAAAAGTGATGACACTCAACGATGATTAACACTCAAACACAATTCATCCCCCCCTCAATTTTTTCATGTTTTTTAAAAAATGAAAGCAAAAACATGCAAAAATTGTTAAGAAACTAAGACAAACCTCTAAGTAATGACCAAAGGAAATCAAATTAAGAATTTCTCAAAAAGGAGATTGTCTTAATTTTTGCATGTTTTTGTAAAAATGAAAGGTGATTGTCTCAGTTTTATGAAAATGAAATGCTATTGTCTCAATTTTTGCATTTTTTTGCAAAAATGAAAGCAAAAACATGAAACAACTATTAAAAAACTGAGAGAAACCTATGAGTAACAACCAAAGGAAATCAAATTAAGTATTTATCAAAAAGAAAATTCAAAACACCCAATCAAATAGATGGAGACTCTATAAGATTGTAAACAAGCTTAAGAAATCATAAAAAAAAAATGGACTTAAATCATAGAAACCCTAGCTTTTTCAAAAAATTTACAGGGTTGCGCATGTCACTAGTTCAATTCAGTGTGCATACACACTAGTGCTAAGGACTAAATGCGCAAATATACACTCTGTTTCTAAAGATAAAATGTGCAGTCCAAGAAAATTTTAGAAAAAATAAAAAGCAAAGGTCTCAAACTAGAAATTTCAAATCTCAAAACGGTCTAAATGTGCCAAGGGTCACAAAAGGACACAAGAAAAGGAACTCTCATTCCCCAGTATGGTCGCCAATTTGTTAGGTAGAAAAATCACTTCTTGCAAACAAGAAGGATCTCCCTATATTTCCAACAAAACGTAGTAACAAACATCAAAATAATTGCTACCTTTCCTTAGCCCATAACTAAAACATGAAACATGTATTACGTGAAGAATCACATACCTATTAGAGATGTCCTTGTAGAACTACTTTTAGTGCTTTCCACAATCAACTCTTCATCAATTCCTTAGAGGATTTCCCAGTGCTTTCCATTGCTTCTCCATGATGCTCCGAAAGAGATCTACATAGACAAAAGCATTCAAAGGGATCAAAGCATCTCACATATAAAATCAAAGGTAAATGAAATCCCTAACTTAACATACAACATATAATTGAATCAATAATCAATTATAAACCATGTGAATGATCAAGGAATCTCGCAAATAACATCAAAATAGACGCAATTAGGAAATAACAACTACTTTGTATTAAATTCAAAGGAGAACAAGCTTACAACCTAGTTTCCTTGATGTCACAAACCTCTTCCAATGGTCTATGTTCCTTCCCTTGATGATAAGCTCTTCAGACCCAAAATCAGCAGCATAAGTTTAGAAATCCATGTCTCCCTTCCATCCTCTAGTCTTGTGCTCAATTTATAGGCAAGAGGAGGCGGTTTCTAGTTCCTCTTCTCAAGAGATATGATGCTTAGGAGGAGGAGATTAGTTCCATGAACCAAGGGATGAGGCACATGTATGTAGTAGTTCGAGGTTTCTAATTTGGATAAGATTCCTCCATGAAAGCTTCTAGAGTTTACTTTTTTATTTTTACTTACGTGAAAATGATTGCACAATTTGTAGTGGAAGGCAGTGCGCAAAATTGTGCAGGCCACAATGGTAAAAACTGCACATGCACAGGTAATGGCTAGGAAAACTATGCATATACTCAAAAATGGTTTTTAAGCAGTGTAACCAAAAATTCCTTTTGTACCTGGTATTGCTTTACTTCAAGCTTCATGGGAGATTCACTTGAGACACTCATCAGATGGCAAGAGATCTGAATTGAAAGTCATGGTGACAAAATTTAGTGTAACATGGTAGATGGGAGTATGGGGGCATGTCCCCTCCATATCAACCAATTCTAGTGGAGTATAAGTGATGTTGTTCAAAACTTTCTAACTTTTTCTATTTTTCAAAGTTCAATGGGTTATTCAAATGGAATCTTGTAAAACACAAAAGCATTGGATCATTCACACAATTAATTAAAGAAGTCTTTTATCACAAACAAATAATTTTGTATTACATCGAGAGAAGCAATATGTATTCTCCACCTTAAAATGGACGAGATGTGTCATGTAGATAATATATCTAAATTTAAATGGAAAGGAATTTGATGTCCTTTGTCTAATTGATTAAATATTATATGAAGAAAATTTGACATCTCATATCTAATTGGCCAAAAAAATAATATAAAAAGGTGAATAAAAAAAGAAGGTATTAACATAAATTCATCTTAATCTTGATCTTCTTAACCATTAAAAGATTTGAACCTAATTTTGATTGATATCTTCTCATATCTAATAAATCTAATCTAAAGTGGATTTCAATTAATATACATATTTTAATAACTCTATAGTCAAGGAATATTTCAATGACTTACTGTTTAAAAAATAAATTATGTGCAAATTGCACCAAAGTAACTAGGTACTTTATAACTCAGTATGGGGAAGATGTCATTAACATATTAAAAAGATAAATAAATTAAGTAATATATACATACATATGTATGTGACAATATTAAATTTATCTTAAAACTAGTTTTATTATTAACTTGGAGAAGGATCAAATCTGTGTAATTTATTTAATATTTAATATGAAAAATCCCCGATGGGGGTGTTATGGGAGGGAAGACACGGCTTGGGATGTCGTTCCCACCACCCTTGAGCTTAAATTAATTCATTTAAAGATTGTGGTATGTAGCAAGTGTTTTTCATGCACATTCATGCAATTAAAACCTTGGATGGAGTCGTTTGTTAAGGCATGGAAAGTTGGTTGTTTGGCTTGGGACGAGAGAATGGGAGTCGAAGGAAATACCTCAGATTCTCAGAGTCTTTGGTTTGTAAATGAAATTTTGAATGAAGGTTTGGTGTCAAAACTCCTGGCATTTAGTGTGAGATGGAGTGGTTTTTGGAGGCTCTTCGTCCTCTAGTGCACAAAGGAGTGGTGGATTTCACATTAGGGTCTAGAAGGGTGGCGAAGTTCAAGTCTTCTAGTGTCGTGCTAGAGTGCTCGGTCTGTAAGTTTATTTTTCTTGTCCTAGCCTTTCGTATAGTCTAGTTTGTCACCGTAGTGGGTATTTATGGTCTTTGGGACTCTTTTGGATATATATTCCAATTGTGGTTTGTTAATTTCTCTTTGGAGTTGTGTTTTCCTTTGGAATTGTTAAGGGTATATGGAAGTCTGGGTCCATGTCTACCAGAAAGTGCCGCAAGTGGAATTAATGGACTTTTGTGGTCGGTTTGGTTTTGGGTAGTTTTAGTTTGAAGTCAAGTCTGGACTTGGAAGAGAGGTTTGAAGGAAGGTCCTATTGTGTGAGGTTGTGGTAGTGTTGTAGTCTTGGGGTGGTGTTCGTTGTCCAATGGTGGAGGGAATTAAGTCAGTGCTTGAATTGGTGTTGTCTCCTACTTGCTCAGGTAGATTGTCATCAAAATTTAGTCCCTTTGTCTATTGTTATTGTGATGTGCTGGTATGTTGGTGTCCGAACCTGGCTGGGAGGGATTGGGTAGGTTTGAGTGTCCTTTTGCAAGAAGGGGAAACCCATTCAAGGAACCAAATTTGTCTAGTTGAGACTTGGATATGTTGTTGACGCAGAGGCAAAGAAGTAGAAGAGGTGGAGGAGGTAGAGCTTAGTTGGGTCAGAGGGGAGCAAGGCTCTTTTCTCATGACTCTGTGGTGACTTCCTTCAATGTGACTCCACCCGAAATTTGCCAAGAGATAAGGGAGTTGGAAGTAAAGGTTGGGGAGGAAAGGAAATCCATGTCAAACTCAAAGCCACTTGAGGACTTGGTAGGGTGGGTGCCAAACCCCGGGCATACTAGAGGTAGGAGAAAACAGTGCTTAAAACTCAATTTCACTTCATTAGCAAATGAAGGCACTATTGGGTTTGGTACTGAGAGATAAACAGGTTAAGAAATACAACACCTTTGCTTTATTGGAAGATGTCAAAAGGATGCTGAGGAATTTGAGGTTTTGTGTGGATAGAATGGACACATGTTGCATGCACGTGAGAGCCATGTTCCTTGTGGGTCAGATGGAGGTGATGGCAGAGACCCTCCTAGTTCAAGTGCCCATGCTCCAACAAATGTGTCAACATATAACAATGAGTAGCGAGATGGAGTGGTGGGTGATGAGGTTTGTTTCCTTCCTTAGGCACCTATGTTTTGTTTCTGGTTGGCCATGTGTTGTCTTGTCTTCCTTGGGATTACAACAACATAGCAAGGTCGATGCCCTGCGTTTTTCATTGGGGTTCGAATTTTTTTGCATATTTTGGTTGCTTTTGGCTAGTGTGAGTTTCTTATTTACTTCCCCCTCATCGCGGAAGAGTTCGGAGATGGTGGTCAGTTGTTATGTGGGTTGGTGTCAAGATTTTTGTTCCAACGTTGTGATGGCTATAGTGATGCCCTCTGGGCTTATGTTTTGCGACAGGTGGGTTGGCGTTCGAGGTTGAGCATGATGTAGCCGAGGCAGAGTCAACCTTGTTGTTATTGGTGTGGCCATATTCTAATTTATAATGGTTCTTCTGTTCGAACGTTTTTAGAGCTGGTTAAGGCCAAGGGCAAACTTTTTTGTATGTATGCAATTAGTCTTCAATGAGTATAAGTAATAGAGGTCGAAATCTATTGTTTTGAACTTCCTCTATTCACTCATGCCTATCACTTTTATATATACTCTCTTAATTAATACGAAAATTTCAAATTCACATTTAAAAAATAAAAATAAAAATATTTAATATAAAAACATTCAATACATCACATATATGAATTAATTGAATAAAAAAATAGACATTAAGAAACTTAATCCTATTCAAAATAAATCTAAACTTAAACTGTAGCAAGTGCATATTGCAAAACCCATCTAAACTGTGGCAAGTGCATATTGCAAAACCCAGGTGTTCAAGATATAATTACAACCACGGTAAAGTCTGTTATTGTTAAGTCTCTGGAAATTAGCTCCTCTTTTTTTTGTGGCTTTAGCCACTATTTTAGTTTGCATGGAGTTTGTTTGTTAATGAAAATTTCTTATGCACAGGAAATAAAATATTGGACTCTTGATATCAAATAAGTCTTTAACGTGGCTAAATCTTTTACGTCCTACGTTAGTAACATGACCATATTTTATTAATACTGAAAACGAAATAATTTTTTAGCTATATAGGGTATATTAGTTTTAAAGTGTTCCATTGGCCGGGCCTCATTTGGAATGCTTGGGGTGCAACTTGCAGGACTTCTTTGTCATGGGTGACCAAGGTGGCCTGTAATTACTCAGTGGACGATGACTGTACAACTTTGATAATGCAATCATGGTATTGTAGAAGATTGCAAATTGACAGTTTTGGCATTGTATAAGATTGAAAATTGACAGTCTGTGGTTTTTTCTCCTTTCATGATGAGCCATGGCATTGTGAAAGATTAAAAATTGCACCAGTTCTTCTCATTAGTCAACTAAATTTTAATGTTTTTGGACTCTTTCCAGCTTATTAATTATTGTGTTCTTTATTGTTCTCCCTATTTCAGTCCTCCTGATTTTTCCCCCAATGTTTATCCTTCATCTAACTTGATTTTGATTTATGCTTGACAACTTCTTATTCTCTTTATTTCACTCATGATTTCTCTCTTTCTCGACGTTCACTTTTTCAGATCCTTTTCTCTTAATGTTCACTCTCATATAATCTTATTTACGCTGGGTTTCTTTTTTCTCAACATCTCATTCATCTTCTTTTCCCTATTTCACTTTTTTGGATCCTTCTCTTTTAATGTTCACCCTCATTTAACCTTATTTATGCTTGTTCTCTCTTTTCAACATCTCACTCAACTTCTTATCAATGATGATGGTTAAAGTGTTCACCCTAAACACAAAGTCACTCCAAAAACCTTTGCCCAATATAATTATTAACTGTAGAAGCCTGCGTCCAACTAGTGGCATACAAGTTTTTATAGTCAATAATTATATTGGGAAAATGTTTTAAGGGTTTCTTCATTGTCATTCTTGAGGAGGATGTGGATTATCAAAATACTCTTTCCAAGGGCCTTGGTTTTGGGGAAAAGCCGAGCTCTTCGTGACCCCATGGTTCCCATATTTTGACCTCTCCAAGTTGTGATCACAAAGCTACCTATTTGGGTTAGGCTCCCAAATTTTCCAGCCCATCTATGGTATTCTTCAATGTTTTTGGGTATTGGAAACACCTTGGGTCGTTTTCTGAAATAAGATCCCTTGTGAAGCCACTGTGGAGTCTTCACCTATGGCAGGATTTGCATAGAACTCAACATCAACAAAGGCTTGCCTGATGAAATTAACTTAAAAGTAGGTGATTTTCACTTGACCCAACAGGTGGACTATGATAACACTGCTTTTCAATGCCAACTGTGTCATCTTCATAACTTTTGTTCTCAAAAACTAGTGAAACTGAAGCCCAAATCTAAAGCATGGAAGCCATATAACCTGCCTCCTCGAGAAGAGGAAGATTCCTATTTCTCGGATCAAGAAGATGATGAGTCTGATGAAAACATGCTCCCATCGAACGAGGCCCAAAATTCAGATCTTCACAAGCCTTGTGAAAGAGGTCAGAGGATCCAAGTTTTGTCAGCTAGAAGAGAAGAACTCAGTAATAATACTCCAACCAGTGCCATGAAGTGGGCCCATGAATTAAGCTCCTCAAGGTAGGACAAGGATGTTTCCTTAGATTGTTAGAACAATTTTAAAGTAGCTTTGGTAACCACACCTCTAGAAAGTTAGACCAAATTAGTGAAGAAGAGAGGAAAGAAAGGACAAACTAATGATTATCCCCAACCTGCATGATTCCAACTGTTCTGTTTTTTCGTTTTCTATATGTGTTCTCTACTTTGTTTCATGGCGCCTGTTATGTCTATGGCCATTTTCAGACCGGTTCTATCATGTGTTATCAATGTAAATTTTCTTATATTAATAGAAATCTTTTTAAACTGAGTTAAAAAAAAAAAACTGTAGAAACCTAACATGCAAAAAAATTTGTGGTTTTTTCTTTCCTCACTGTGAGTAGCTTTCACATGTTACACTCTGTTTATATACATTGAATATAGACCGTATACCATTTTGACAATAATTGTGAAATCAAGGGCACCATAGATTTTCATCTAGTCTTGAATCCCGTCAAAGTTTTACCTGCCTTTGCCAATTTTACCCTGGTTTTGTCTTAAGTGCAAGTCAAGGCACGCTGCATATTAATTATTTGAGTTAGCTTCCAAAAGCAGCGGCTGTAACAGCGTCTGAATATTATTTATTCTTAATGAAGTCAAGGCACACTGCCATTCCTGATCAGTTTGTACTCGTTGGCCCTTCATTAGAGTCTTCATTAAGAAGATATATTACAAGGCTGAGAGGCTCCCTGTACCAATTTGTATTATACTCTGCTTCTTCGCTTCTGCATATATCAGAGAGGGAGTTTTGGAAGGCTGCTATTTCCTGCCAAATATGAAGGTATGCTACTACTTTTGCTCTGTTAAAGCAAAATCAATTGCTTAAAGTTCTGTATGTCATTAAACCCACTGATTGATGATGATGGCCTGCCTATTTGATAATTTTGATTTGCAGAAAATGGTGCTGAAAGTGACTATTGAGGACGAAAATCGTAAGAGAAGGGTTATGCAGACGGTTGCAGGAGTTGAAGGTAAAATTTATTTGATGGTTTTCAAATTTATGTGGTTGGAATTTGTAAGTCGGAAACTCTGATTTATCACATAGTTATATTTGATTGTCTACATTTTTTACAGGTTTAAGTTTCGAATTTGTAAGAGGATCTATTATTAGAACACAAAAATCAATATGTGCTTTCATGATGGATCCTCTTAAAAATTCGAAACATAGACCATCAAACATTACGACGGTGATAAATCCAAACTTCCAACCTACAAAATTCATTCAGTTAATCAAACTAGGGATCTTGCTTACCATTAAGTGAATCTGAGAGCTAATAAATAATAGATGGATATGTGATTGCAGGGGTAGAGTCTGTTGCAGTGGATATGAAGGAGAAGAAGATAACTGTCATGGGGGATGCAGATCCTGTGGATGTCACAATGAAACTGAGGAAATTTGGATGCACAGAGCTGCTGAGCGTGGGTCCTGCAAAAGAAGAGAAAAAGGCAGAGGGCGAGAAGAAGAAGGAAAGTGGGAAGGAGAAGGAGAAGAAGGCGGAGCCTCCCAGAATTGTGTATGTAAATTCAAGCGGTTATGGACCTTACCCTTATGAAGTCGTTAGAGATGAGTACAATTCCAATACATGTACTATATGTTGATCTCTGTTTCAGTACCTCTTCCTGAGCCTTAGAGGATCTAAAATTTCTGTGTATATAGCATGGTATATCCATGGTGTTTATTTCAGTGAGATAGTATAATGGATTATTATTGTGTTATAAAATATTAGGTAAATAATAAGATTTAATTATCTGAAGTTTTCTGGCCGAACAATAGGGAATTATTTGTTCATCTCTGTTTCAGAGAATTTAAAAATTCTCTATATAGCAGAGTATACCTATGTTGTTTTGTTTAATTCAAAAAAATAGTTTAGTATATCCTGTTGTTTAGTTCAGAAAAATAGTTTAATTGAAAGTATGGTGTAAATAGTAAAATTTAATTATGGTGAATAAATTTTATGCGAAGATTCCGCCCTGGACAACAGGAACTTAGAACAAATTTCTTGCTAAGTTTCTGTATATTTTTTATTCGTTGACCATACATCTCCGCTACCTATGTCAGCCATTGAACGGATAATCTTTGAGTTCATTGAATGAATTCAATGTATCATAGGATCTACAGTGCTTTCCATCTCAAAGTATCATAGGATCTACAGTGCTTTCCATCTCAAAGAATTTGATTGATCGATCTTTTACATTGGGTTGACTTATAATTTGGTGAAAAAATCTTTTAAATATTTCAGTTCTACGCGAGTTTTCAAATATATATTTTCCTGGAATCACAGTGCTTTGAATTTACAGCAGGCAAAAACCATTCAAAGTGCTACTTAGAAAACACATTTCCATGAAGAGGTGAAGAAGAGTGATTTCTTCGGAATCCATATCGAAAACACCTTTCCATTTTCCAGGAAAAGAAGCGAATTTCTATATAAACCCATCCAAAGAAGCGAATTTCCATATAAACCCATCCAAGAGACTTTTAGAGCAATGAGATCCCACTATTTTTTTAAAATGGGTGAATTTTATTTATATAAAAAAACTCTGGCAAATGCATCGAAACAGATTGTATAAGTAGATAGTTTCTATAATATAGGGGAGTTATTAAGAATTTGTTATTTATAATTTATAATTTTTAAATAACTTAAAATGTTTATTTATATGGAGATTTACCAAATACAAAAGGATTGAGATTTTCAAAGTTAGAGAATTATTTGATTGAAAAGTTATTTATTATTTAAATATGATTTTTTTCACTGATTGGGTAGTTAAGTTAGCTTGGGAGTCTCTAAATTTGTTGTTATGCCATCGTGGGTGGAACCATTTGATTTCATTTCATTTTTTCGAGTAGAGTTCTAATTATGTTAAGAATGGCTTCTAATCTAAGATCTCTAACGTTTGTTCCAAATTACATGTCTTAAGATGATAAATGAGCACCTTAGAACAAGAAGATTCCTTGGTTTCATTTCATTTTTTCGAGTAGAGTTCTAATTATGTTAAGAATGGCTTCTAATCTAAGATCTCTAACGTTTGTTCCAAATTACATGTCTTAAGATGATAAATGAGCACCTTAGAACAAGAAGATTCCTTGGATGGAATATACTAGCTAGGATAATACCCTGCAAAAAAGGATATAAAAATCCTAATTGCCATGCATGTTGTCCTTTAATTTATTCCTTTGAAACGAATGACTACCCTGCACTTGCCTCTCCTAAAATCACACTCATCATGATGTTTAATCTCTTTTTGTAAGGTTGTCTTGAATTTTGTTTAACTAATTTTCTCTTTACAATAAACATCAGAAAAAATAAAACTAGTGATTGCCCCTAAAGGTGAAAAGGTACATTGAAGGAATAGAAGATTTGGGAAGTTCATTTCGCTACGAACAGAGCCCACTGTTGAATGCATGCACATAAGGTCTACTGATGTTAGTTTTTGTAGCATTAGGGAGGTGTTCTAGTCTCGACTTTGTGTTAGAGAGGTTAAGGAATGCAGGATCTCAAAAACCCAGAAAAGGTTTTGGGAGAAAACACCTAGAGACAACTCAATTAAGTTAATTGATCAATAATTAAAAAATGCCCAAGTCTAACTTAGGAAAATTGATTAATTAACAACAATTAATTAAGAAATATCGAGAAAACTCTAGAGGCCCACACAGATCGAGTCTAAGATGATCTTATCTATTGGTGCTCTAATGAGATATTATAAGAGCAAACCGATAGGATGGAAATAGATACAATTGTGAGAAACAAAGAGAACAAGTTCCTTGGCAGATCAAGTTATCCAATTGCAAAGTTTGAGCAACAAGAGAGAGTTTGACCCAGAAGGAAAGAAAAAGAAAGAGGGAGTATCATAGAGAAATTTCAGAGGAATTTCCTAGTGATTTCTAGTTCTAGAGAGACAGCATACAGGAGACTGAAATATTCTACAGAGTTAGTTGTCTAAGTAGTGTGAGTTAGGCACATTAACAGAGCGAGTTGCTAGGAAGAGGTTGGATTAGTTGTCAAAGGCCAACAAGTCATTCTGGAAGGTAGAGCAGAATTTTCCAGTGGCAAGAGAAGGATAGACGACTAGGTTGGAGAAATTCCAGGAGGTTGTACGATTGCGCAGGCCAAGAGTGTGAGAAGCGAGTCAGGTAATGTGAGCAATCCAAATGGGGGCAACGGTGTTTAGGAGAGGGAGAAATTTTCTCCTAATTATTTTTGGTGAGATTATTGCTGGAGGATTCCTAGTCAAGCATCTAATTATTGTACTCAGATTTGTTGATCCATAATAATAAAATAAACCCTCATTTGTTGCACTGGTTTTCCCTTTCAGGTTTTTCTGGGTATGTTAGTCCAAAAACATTGGTGTCATTTTTACTGTGTATACATCTATTTTCTCAGTTCAACATAATTTTATTGTGAAGAATTGCAGTGTGATTTATTCATTATTTGCCATAACAAATAAACTGGTAATTGATCAGTTAAGAGAACAAATTTCTAGTTGCTACAATTTAGGAAAATTTCACATGGTATCAGAGCGATTTTGATTAGATCAAAGACTCAATAGAGAGAAGGAGAATTTTTGTAGTTTCAGAAGAAGTTCTAAGAAGAATTTCTCATATCTGCGCAGGCCACCAAGAAGTGAAAATTTGCAGAGGGTTCAATTTCCAGTTCCAGGTAGGAAGAAAAGTTGATCAATCTCCGAAGAAGAGATTTGTAGGTTGTGGATTTGTGGGATAAAAGGTTTCGGTAACCAGATCAATTAGTTTTTTTAACATATTTGGGTGTAGTTGGTTTGCGACAATTCTTGCAGCAGCAGATCAATGCTAGGTGGATGAGAAAAGCACATAGAGGAGGAGACTACCAATTTTCTCAAAGGAATTTCCATAATTTCCAGATCTACCTTTCAAGGGAGATCCATAATTTCTAGTTGCAATAGGCCATAGCAGTCTTGCTAGTCAGACAGTGTGAGCTTCAGGAGAAACATATCGTGTGTTGGATTCTAGAGAAGGACTTTTGGAGGAAAACATGAGCAGATTTGCATATTCTTGAAGGGAGTGTGACTAGCAGAAGGAAGGCCGAGCAAAAAAGAGGAGATTTCTAGATCCATTCTCATGTTTATTTGAGTCGCAAATTTTGCAGCTTTCTAGAGATCACCATACGAGATTGTTAGAGTAGTCCATGCGAGTTAGACATAATGAAAATCTAGACAACATGTCGACTTCCAATTGCTGGAGACGAGTGCCAAAGGAAGTGTGAGTTGCAAAGCGAAGAAGGGTCCCCACTAGGGACAAAGCTCGAAAAGAGATAGTGGGACACCAAATCCAGGAGGAGGTGGAGTTTGATTCTCCTACATATCATGAGGGGTAAGGTTCAATGCAAATGCAACAAGGAGATCAGTGATATTGGCTCTAATTATTGCATCAATACCATCACCTTTGCTACAGGGTGGCCACAGTATCATAGTAGCAGGTTTAGTGTCAATAGGATGTAGTCAGATGACAGTTGCAGAGCTAGTTGTAGTCAATATATTTGAGACTATTGCAAAGCTAGTTGGATTGACACAAGCAGCGTGAATTACCCAATTGCAGTGTGCAAGAGCAATTCCAGCTAGAGAGGTTTCCTGTTTTCCAGAGAAGGAAAGGAGTTCAAGTTAATTCCAACAAATGAAGTCAAGGGAGGTAGTGCGAATTGGTCAGTTGTAGAGAGGAAGGCACAGTTCCAGCCAAAAACAATATACCAATCCATGTTGCAGAGGCTACAGGTTATGCACCAATTCCGAGAGGTGATTTGGAGGAGGGAAATTAGTTTTAGTGAGCAGTAGGAGGTAGAGTTACTATCGGAAAGGGTTTTCAGAGACAAGATTAATTATCCCACTGCAGAACTACACAATCCAGTTCAACATGCAAACAAGAGTGTGAGTTGCAGAAGAGAGGCTTTACTAAAAGGAAACGAGATTTCCCAATTTCAAAGGGAGATCCATGAAGGATTAGTTTTGAGGTGCAATAATTACAGTAGAAATAACAACATGAGATCAAATGCAGCACAGGCAGTGTTGGCGGTGGTGCAGGGAGGCACAGTGCAATGTCAGTAGCAACATAGATGCAGAGTGGTTAAACTACAAGGTTAGCAAATGAATCAGAGTATGCACATTGTTGATGGGCAGTGAGAGCTAGTTGTATTACACTTCTCAAACATCAGCATCATGAAGTGGTCCAACAACAAACTTCAGGGTATTCATAAGGTTGATGGGTATAGTAGTGAAGTGGAGAAGATATAATTTCTTCCTTGCAAAGAGGGAGTTTTTGTTTTTGTAGCATCAGACAGGTGTTCTAGTATCGACTTGTGTAAGAAAATCTAAGGAATTGTTGATGGCCCAAATTTCCCATTCAACATTATAAGGGAGACCACTCGGTCAGGAACTTAAAGCAGCTCATTTTCCATTTGGAATGGTGGTTCCGACTGGTTAAACTAGGTCCAGTTACCCTCTTTCTATCTATGTTGGATTAAAGTATGTATTTTACTTACCAATAGAGAGGAGACATCAAATCATCCCTCTTGTTGAGCTCAGGAAAGGAAGTGATCTTTAATCTCATCTAGGGCTCAGCCAAGCCACAACTAAATTTTGCCTCTTTGATAAGAGGAGTTTTAGAAATGTAATGATTAATCTAAATGCAAACTAATCCTAGAATGCAAGCAAAAGGAAAGAAATCCTAAGCCTGTCTCGATTAATAAGATGTACATCTAACCTAATTGAGAGTAAAGTAATTAAATGATTGGGATTTTAGCATGCCTGGTTTTATGTGAATATATCGTTAATCAAATAGTTCTACTAGATGATATTATAATTACCAAAACATGCTCTGCTCAGAGACCTATTAACAGTGAATTGTTAACAATAACATTAGGAAATAGTTTACTTAATGTCAATAGTCATTAAATGGAATTTAGATTGTAGATTTCTGAGTAAAAAGTTACTTTGATTTGAACATATGTGAGCAAAAGAGAAAATTGATAATAGATCTATGAGGCTCATGAACTAGATAGCTCATTCAAAAGATAACCTTTCACATCATAGTATAGTGCATAATATAAGAAAGCTTCACACATATCTGCTATTCAAAACGAAAATTTCATTACAAATAATAATATTTAAAATACAAATTTCCTTGAACTGGCCTCCAACAATCTCTTACAAATCAAACACTCTACCATTAAAAGGAAGAGTTTCAATAGTGCAAACTTTGCTTATAATACAAAGTCCAGATTTGAAAAAGAAAAATCTCAATGACTTAGATCTGAGCTTTTCCTCCTAATTCTACAGCTCGAAAATCCCTTACAATAGTGCTTCAAAATTCCGTAAGTGTAGAGAAGAGGAACCCCCTCTAGCATTCTCTAAAAGCCATATTTATAATTACAAATGAAAACCAAAATGAGAGAGTTGCGGGAGAAATAAATTTGCTCCAACAAATTGAGTGGCCATAATTCTTTTTTCTCTTTTGCTAGAGAAACTCTATTGTTTCAAATCTTCTCTTCCTCATCCTCCCAACTGCTCTCCTGCCACAAACAATTGAAATTCCGAAATTAAAATAGATCTGATGAATAAAATAGAAAGCGAAACTCATTCTCAACAAATTGTTAAAAATAAAACAATAAATTAAAATCCAAACAAATTTCAAGATGTGATTGCTTGTGTTGAGTATGATTTTCTTTTGAATAATAATGCTAGAGGAGAAATTAATAACAACAAATTTTCCAAAGCCAATAACATTTGCCTAAATCAACTTACATATATATCTATTTTATGCAAATTTTTCTCTTTATCTTCCGCTGGATTTCTGAATAATTAAATAATAAGATTCTCTAAAATTAACCATCCCAAATTATTCTCCTATACCTTAGCTTTCCAACGCGCTATTTCAAGCTTCATTTAGTTGAGTAGATTTCTAGATATTTCTCTTTAAAAATGGATATCAAAATATCAAAATTTTAGAAAATATCAGCTGAAAATTAAAATTAGCAAATTTAATTAAAATATAATAATAAAATAAAATTATTAATTATTAATTAACTAATTAAATAATTATAATTATTATACAATTAAATTAACTAATTATTGAAAATAATTAGTTAATTTAAAAATAAAAATTCAAAAACAATTAGTAAATGAAATCACAAGCTATTAAAGAAAAGTTAAACTGATTTACAAAATACAATATGAGTTACATATGAAAAAAATTAATTAAAAATTAATTTACTTAAATTATTTAAACAATAATATAAAACATGTGATTTGATATTATTATAATATTACACAAATCCTTAACCTTTATAGAAAACATACACATCAACGTATCAAGCTTATCGGAGTTATGCGAGACATCGGAGGAGAGAGACAGAGACTTTAGTTATATCGGAGAATTTTAATATCATAAGTTTTTTGTCGTTTGCCTCTAATATCCAACATGTTCAGATATTAATTGTATTTAATGTGATAACATATGACGAGAGAGAATTGTGTGAAAGGGGAGAGGAAGACCAGATGGAGTGGGATCTACTCATAAACTATGATTACTGATATTAAAGTTTTGTTAATATTAAAAACTAAGTTTTGTTAATATTAAAAACTACAGTTATTTGAGGTTTTTTTGGGATTTTGGGTTTCATGAACTTTAATAAAATTTAAATTTAAATTAATTTTTAAAATTCGATAATATTATAATTTTAATTATTTTAAAATTTGGTTGTGGTGATTTTGTAAGATTGTTAGTGAAAAGAACAGATTAACAAAACTGAATTAAAAATCGATATTTTGCATTTAATTTGCAAAAATTAAAATAATATATTTTTTTACATATTTTAGCTCTTACAGGAAAAATTATCAAATTTCAGAAAAACGCCATTTGTAAATTGTGCATCCAAATGAGATAAAATGATAATCGATGGAAATCTTGCAAAAATTTAAACACAATGAAGCAATCAAAAGGAAAATCATAAGAAAATGAAAATATGTCAAAATTGTAGGACACTTAACCAAACACAAAATATTAACAAATGCTTTAGCCAAAATTTATGTAAAGGGTCCCCGTTTTTTAAAATAAATCAGTCAAAAAATGGGGGGTTAAGTTTTCACCTCAACAATGGCAACACACCGGGAAGAACGATTTATCTTTGGTTAAAGATGATGAACTTCAGTTTACCTAAAGGTTAAAAATGATTGATTTATCAAACCGTCAAACAGTAAAACATTTCCAGGGGTCCCACGCTAATAGATCAAACAGTGTAAGCTCATAAAGATAAGTACTCAATCAGACTAAGTCTAGAATCATGAATTTGAATTTTGGGAAACATTCTTTTAAATATTACCTTGTCTGAAAAATAGAAGAAGGTACAGATAGGGGTTTTAAATAAAGTATATATCTATCGATATGAATGGTCTCTGACATCGGTTCATTGCCAGTGAGCTTGAACAATACCTTGAAGAAGTTATCTTTAATGCTATACAAGCATGGCCCCGCTACTGGCGAGCATCCATCGCCGTGATGGGTTTACCTATATTTCTCATGATTTCCCTTTTGATCACCCTTTTGATAAATGCATGT
Source organism: Pinus taeda (assembly GCA_000404065.3). Taxonomy (NCBI): domain Eukaryota; kingdom Viridiplantae; phylum Streptophyta; class Pinopsida; order Pinales; family Pinaceae; genus Pinus; species Pinus taeda. The sequence goes on from APFE030790517.1 coordinate 165,543, forward strand.
GTGGGCTTAGTTTATGTTGCACCTGAGTGAAAGAGGTGGGATTGTAATAGAGACTTATGTTAATGGATATAATACTTCCATAATGTTTACTCCAAATCCTTCCCTGCGACTATCATTCAGAGGGTTTTATAAAGTGGAGGGATGGGAGGGATCCATTGAGTTAAACTCGGGTCAGTTCTTTCCTTTAAAAGATGAACTATATCAGTTAGAAAGGATACATGTTCCTCCATGGAATAGATTTAAAGCAAGAGGGCTTTAGGATTCCATAAAGATATACCTTTAATGGTAAATGAAACTCATTGAGATAGACAGAGTAAAGATTTCCCATGTATGCCAACCAATGTTGGGTGAGAAGAATTCATTTTACATAAATCTTGGTGGAGTCACCAAAATCAAACCATGAGCAATGGAGAAAAGGAAAAAGAAATCCAAATTGATAAGTCTCTGCCTACTGCAAATTTTCTTGTTTCATAGCAAAGCCTGCAATGGAAGAATCTTAACAATTTTCTGACCAAAACAATGCTTGAGAAACAAATTAGAAGGTTCAGAGACTCCCCAATTTAGTTGATTTTAACATCACTACTACTCTTCCAAAACTCAAAAGCAAACAATAAAGAGAATGAGTTCCCAATCCGAGCTGGTAGGGGTGTGAAAATAACTCATAGATCCCTGCAAAAGAGAGTTTTATATCAACAAAAATAAAAACAAATTTGAAACTAAATGTAAAGAAAAGGAAATGAATGAAAATGGGCATATAAAACTTACCATTGAAAATTTTTGTTTGATCTTACCTAAGAGATGTCATCTTCTCCAACAAAATATAACCTCCTATTTTTAATTGGAAGTAAAAGCATGAATAAGTTATGTAAATTTTATTGGCCCAAAATCATAACTTATTAAGTTTAAATTAAAGCAAGTAGTAAAACTATAAAAATGACGTTAGATGTTCAAGGAATATGAAGTGAATAAAATCCATCATAAATGAGAATGATGATGTACTTATCTATGAATTGCAACGACAATTGTTCTCTTTATATTTCAGATTTCATATTTCAGAAATGTGCTCCATGATTATCATAAAATGTCCAGAAACAAGACCAATACCCCAACAATGCAACAATGGTTTGTGAAGACAAGGAGAGGACTTGGATCTTCACTTGATAAATATGGATTGATACATCAAAAATAGGAAAACTACAAGAGAATTAAAAAAAATATAGGTTGCCCATGATCTATTACCTTTACCTGTTCCAAATTCCTTATCAATCACTGCAATATTATAGTGGCTACTCAAAAGTGTCTTTGAAAAGAAAATGAAAAGATGCATATTAAAAGATGATCATATGATGAAATGGGCATCCAATAATGGGACAAGGACAAAAATTAAACAAGTCACATATGATGAAATTTTCAAGGAAGATTGTCGAGAAGAGTAAAAAGAGGCCCATGTGCACACACTATGAAGAATGTATATCCTCAAAGTCACCTAGTCATCTTGAGAAATGAATGCTTGGAGTTAGATGAAATTGTAAAAAAAAAAGTGCATCCAAATTCTCGAATACTCGAGAAGCATGAAAGTTAACTAAAAATAATCAAAGATGACTCGATGTGAACATAATGATAAGTCAGACTATAAAGTAATGGATGAATTGACGAGAGGCCAACAAGATTATATTAGTCTGATGTCTCACTAATTCTAGAAATTAAGAGGCTCAAAATAAAGAGAAATGCAAATATCGGAAGAATGAATAACAAAGGACCTAGATTCCAAGATGTACTCGATAGAGGCTCTAAATGATATTGGAAGAAAATAATGTGACTAAAGTGGATAAGTGTAGTGCAAAGGTTCAACTCAACCTGGAAAACACAAGATTCAAAATAGGCAAAGGTGGATAGGGGCATTTTATAACATTGCTTTAAAAATGAATTTGTGCGATTTTCCTTTGCTTATGACAAAACTGAATAAGAAAGTCAAGAATTTAATTTCAGCTGCATCAATGAGAGGCAGAATTATGATTATTGACTCATATCGCTAAATTTGCAAAGAAAGGAAAATATGTAGAGAAGCATTAATTCAAAGCACAAAGCAGAAGTATTTCTGATGAGAAAGAAAAATACTTCCATGAACATGTTTATGTTCTGGCAAGGGTTGATTTCTCGCTTATCTCAAGTCTCCAAATCAAGGCCGTGAAGACCTGAAAAAACATTAAAACAAAAATAAGAAATAAACTAATGAAAGAGAAATTGACAACAAATGAAAATGAACATGTCAATGCATACTTGGAAGAATATTGATTGTAAGTTGACCTCATGAATCTTCAAATTCTCCCATGCATTTCTCAAAATTTTCATATGTTCAAAATCATCTACTTACTCAATATAAATTAACTTCTAAGTAATAAGCTACTAATTTTCATCAACTTCATAATAACATTGAGAGACAAGAGTGGAAAAGTGATCATATAGAAATGCTTATGAATTGAAAATTGAATTATTCATGAATGCTTGATTGTAAAGATTCTTTGGAACTTCACCCTTCCTGATTTTCTTTGCAAATTTCAGCAATATGTTGAAGCTTCACCAAGAATAATAAGCAAGTGTAGCATAAGCATAATTTAAGCAATCATATTTTTTAGACACTCTTTGTTGGAAAATGGAGTAAATGACAAGGAAGCATCATAAGCTCATTATACGTTTATTAAAAATATGAAATAATGAAATAAATAAAAACAGGAAATGAATGTAAATCTAAATTAATCTATCTCTAATCCTAACTGAATGAACATAAACATGACTAAGTATAGTCATAGTTCCAGTGTAACCATTTAAGAATTTTATTTCGTGCATGTATGTACATATCAAACATTAGTAACAAAAATACAATTACAATTAAACTAACATAAATAAATCTGAATGTAGTGTGTACACTAATTTCTATCATACTTACAAAAAAACAACTTATTTACAATCACCCTCTCTTGAAAAATTTTCTCCAACCAAATCTCAATGTGATCATAAAAATATGGATGAATATTCATTGGAGATAGGAAGAAGTCAAATGGGAGAAAGGTTGAACAACAATTAGTGTTATGTACATAAGAGAGGTCTTTAGTAATCTTCCATAAAGCTAAAGCTTCTAAACAACTTTGAAATGGTTCAATGAAGTGTGGATGGAGGCTTAGTGCATATGTCAGAAGATCTTCAATTGGGTTAGATAGTTGGTCATATTTGATCAATGTACTCACAAGTGTTGTTTCATGTTGAAGATGCACTCTAGAAGGAGACGTAAGACGATAAGATATGACCATCAAATGGAATTGGAGGATTAATAACTCTTGATGGTCATAATCTAAATTTTGAGATTCTTTTTCGCATTCTAGCAATGCACATTGTGAATTTTGAATACTTAATTGCTTAATATGCCAGCAAATGACATCTAAAAAAGGAAAATTGCTAATAGAAAACAAATCTGAAAACAAACAAAATAAATGAAAGAAAAACAATGAAATGAACTCATAATTTACGTTATTGTTACAATTAATGTTACAACACAATTGGGACCAATTTGAAGTAATTTCCTTCTCACAAGCACTAGCCAAAATAATACAATTAGAATGATCATCGACAACAAGTTGTGGGAGAGGAAAAGATTCAATACTATGAATAGGAGTGAGAACTTGATCGTCATAAGAATCATAAATTTGGATGGATTTTTGAACACTGAAATCAGAAAGATGATTCATTGTTTGAGAATGAGAATTAATTAGAACGATTTTTGAATTGAAGTTTTCTTCATTCTCAAATATGATTTGACTTTGATCATGAGAATTTAATAGAGAGGAAGATAAATGGAAATCATCAATGTTAGAGTAATCATCACAAATGACTTCATGACATTGATTAGAATTCCTTTGATTTCATATGATATATCAAGACAAGAAGGAATATTGAGCACATGTTGATCAATGTTGGAAGAATGATCAATAAATGACTCTTTACCTTGATAAAAACTAATAGGTAATTCATTAGTATCAACCTCTTTTTTTTCTAGAACAATATTAATGCAAAGAGGAGATAAATCACTATCAGCAAAAATATTAGGATAAACGGAGAAATGTGAATTTAAAGAAATGAATATGAAACTATCTCGTTTTGTATATTATTGTGTGTTTTCTTCATTATAAATTTTAGATTCTAGATCATTCATTTGGCTAATTGTTCTTTCTTGAAGAATATTGTTTGATTGTGCTGAATTTAGCATTTGATCAACATAATTAAATTCATAAATTTCTACAGCATATTGCATATTAGAATCTTCAAATTCTACTTTTGTTTGTTGATTTATTCACTGATTTTTTGAATTAATTTCAGGTTGATTTTCTGATTTCGTGACAGTCATTTCTTCAAGTTTGTTATAATTGTCTTCTTGCGGTTGATTAGTAGAATTTTCCAAGCTTTGTGATTTTGTTTCATTAACATGAGAGAAATCATCATGATCATTATTAATGTTATAAAAGGTATGTATTAAGTGAAGGAATTGATCATAAATGGTAGAGGCAACTTCATCTTGATTGGTATGCACCTCCGTATTGGAATTCTCAATCATGTTAATAAATATTGAAAAAGATTGATCAAAGCTTGTAATGGTTTCATATGGATTATGAATGAAAGGAAGAGAGAAACATATTCAAACTAATCCAACAATTCAATCTCCGAAGGTTTATCTTCAACTTTGAATAAAAACAATTTAATTGGAATCTAACAGTAAAATATATGAAATGTTCATTTTCAAGCCTTCGTAAATCTTAAAATTCATCACATGCTTGTTCATAATAATAACCATCGAATTCATGAAGGAATTTTGTGATAAATTGTTCCCAACTGTGAATAGAGACAACTGGAAGAGATTGACATTAGCCTTTGGCTTTTCGTGAGAATATAAGAGTAAAAATCCTAATTAAAATACCTTCATCAATACCATGAAAATTATAATTTCAAAAATATTGGATAAACTGTAAGGCATGATCAAATGAAAAGGAATTATTCTTACCGCTAAATTTTACCTTTGACAAGTATTTTACTATTTTTGGTGGAGTATTGACGGATGCACGCCTAGAGATACAACTCCAAATGGGAAGTTTGAGAGGAGTCATTGTGATTAAATAAAAGCTTTGAAATACAAAAATTCCCATGGAAAACAAGTCATTAGTCCTCCTTATGGTGCCTAAATTGTTGATGGCCCAAAATGACCATTCAGCATTATATTGGAGACCACTTAATCGAGATCTTAAAGCAACTCCTTTTTTGTTTGGAATGGTGGTTCTGACTAGTTAAACTGGCTCTCTCTATCTTTGTTGGCTTAAAGTATGTCTCTTACTTACAAATAGAGAAGAGACATCAGATCATCCCTCTTGTCGAGCTTAGGAAAGGAAGTGATCTTTAAGTTGATCTAGAGCTCAACGTAGCCACAACTAAAGTTTGTTTCTTTGATAATAGGACTTTTAGAAATGTAATGATTATTCTAAATGAAAACTAATCCTAGAATGCAAGCAAAAGGAAAGAAATTATAAGCCTATCTCGATTAAGAATATGTAGATCTAACACAATTGAGAGAAAAGTAATTAAATGATTGAGATTTTAGCATGCATGGTTTTAAGTGAATATCTGGCTAATGAAATAGTTATACTAGCTTATATTATAATTAACAAAACATGCTATGTCCAGAGACCTATTAACGGTGAATGATTAACCAATAACATTAGAAAATAGTCACTTAATGTCAATGGTGATTAAATCGAATTTAGATAGCATATTTATGAGTAAAAAGTTACTCGGAAATTTGATTTAGCATATGTGAGCAAAAGAGAAAATTGATAACAAATCTATAAGGCTTGTGAACTAGATAGCTAATTCAAAAGACAACCTTCCACATCAAACAATAGTGCATAATATAAAAAAGCTCCACACAGATCCGCTATTCAAAATGAAATTTGCATTACAAAACAGAGATCCGCTATTCAAAATGAAATTTGCATTACAAATAATAGTATTTAAAATATAAAATTATTAAAACTTGGTCTCTATACTCTACTCTTTAAACTGGCCTCCAACAATCTATTACAAATCAAACTCTCTTCCATTAAAAAGAAGCATTGCAATACTGCAAGCTTTTCTTATAATACGAAGTCCAAATTTGAAAAAGACAAATCTCAATGACTTGGATCTGAGTTTTCCTCCTACTTCTATAGCTCAAAAACCCCTTACAATAGTGCTTCTTAATTCCCTAAGTGAAGAGAAGAGGAACCCCCTCTAACATTCTCTAAAAGTCACATTTATAATTACAAATGAAAACCAAAATGAGAGAGTTGTGGGAGAAAAAAATTTGCTCCAACAAATTGATTGGCCAGAATTCATTTTCCTATTTTGCTGGAGCAATTCCATTGTTTCAAATATTCTCTTCCTCAACCTCCTAACTTATCTCCTACCACAAACAATTGCAATTTTGAAATTAAAACAAATTTGATGAATAAAATAGAAAACAAAACTCATTCTCAACAAATTGTTAAAAATAAAACAATAAATTAAAATCCAAATAAATTTCAAGATGTGATCTTCTATCTTGATTATGATTTTCTTTTGAGAAGTGTTGGAGGAGGAATTAATAACAACAGTTTTTCCAAATACAATAACATTTGCGCAAATCAACACACACACACACACATATGCAAATTCATCACTTTGCCTTCTGCTAAATTTTTGAGTCATTAAATGATAATATTTTCTAAAATTAACCATCCCAAATTATTATCCTTTGTCTTAAATTTCCAACAAGCTATTGCAAGCCTCATTTGGTTGAGTAGATCTCCAGATATGCATCTATGAATATGATGTATCAAAAATATCAACATTTTGAAAAATATTGAAATAGAACTAAAATTAAGAAATTTAACTAAAATCTAATAGTAAAATTAAATTAAAAGTATTATTATTATACAATTTAATTAAAATAATTTAAAATAATTAAACCAATTAATTAAATTAATTAGTTAATTTACAAAATTAAAAATTCGAAACTATAAACAAAATTAAATCGTCCTTTAATGTAAGGACGATTTAAGTTTAGGAAGTGGGTAAACCAATGAAAGCTCTTAATCCGAACAGATAACGGACAGTTGCCACTTGCAGCACACTTTCCAAGATTCCTGGTCCACTTGCAGCACACTTTCCAAGATTATTTAGAAATTCAATCATTGTTTGTATCATCATATATGTGCATTGTATTTAATTTATTTCGTTTTAGGAGTCAAAGGATAAATACAAATTAAATTAATAATTATAGAAATATTAAATATTATTTTAAAGTGTATGAAAGTGTATTTTTATTGGATTTGAATTTGTAATTTTGATTGAGAGATTTTATGTTTTATTTATACATTTAAATTATATAATATAATTTATAAATAATTTACAAATTTATATAATAATTATGTTAATAGATATTTTTATTTGTTTTATAATTTTAATTTAATTATTAATAATGTGGAAGGTAGAAATTTACCTTTCATGAATATTTTAGAATATTCTTAGATGTATACACAAATCAAAGATTAAGATTTATTTCAAAGTAGTTATGTCTTTTTTGCTATTTTAATTAAATTGATTAATTAAAAAATGCTATATGAATAAGTGTTATATAAAGTTATTTGTTATTTTTCTGCATGTGATATTGAAAAGTGATGGTATTGACCCAAAATATTGTAACAAAACTTATTTACAAATTAAAAATCTCCATAGTATATTGAGAGTAGATTAAGATAGATAAAAATATCTATATTAAAATGAAAATAAATCTAATGGTAAAAATATTTTACATTTTTTTAACTTGTCTATATGTTTAATATTTATATTAATCTTTTTATAATCAATATTAGTGTAATTTAAAATAAAGTTATAATTTACTTAGTTTTTTTTATTTTTAAAATTTTAGTAATATAAGAGTTATAATACAAGTGTTTTACTATTTATGGATATTTACCAGATTATTTAATTTACATGATTAATTAGTAATAAGTATAAAAAAAAATCTCTGTTTTTTTCAGAAATTAAAACTTCCAAAATTATGAATTATCTTCTAATAATAAAATTTTAAAATTTGTGTCATATGAAATATGTATATTTAGATAATATTTTATAAACTTGAAATAAATATTTTAAGTTTTTCATAATTTATATGAAATAGTATAATATTTATATATGAGGTAAATAATAAATTTATTTCTATATAATAATAAATAAAAGTAAAAAATTATTTTACACCTAATAAGTAAAAGAAGTTATTAAAAAATATGCACAATCTTGTCACATGAATATAAGTTTTCAAAATTATGAATTATCTTCTACCGTATGGGCATCCATTTACAATAGGATGATTGGACAAAAAATGTTGCAATATTTGGTAAATTTTATCAATAAAAATATAAACAAGTATAATATGCAACATTGTTGTTTAGTACATGCCTCTTATATAAAAAATAATTTATAGCATTAAAAAAATAAAAAATTGAATGAACTAAACTAAATAATTGCTATATACATTTTCTTAACATGAATATTATTATTTAAAAAAAATTAAACAATAAATTGTTATCATTTAATATATTTTTATATTGGTATAAATTAATTAATATTATATTTTAGTATTTTTTTTTGTAAGCTTAGTAGTACCTTTCATTAATTCGTTTATAAATAGGTAGGTTACAAATATATGAGTCATTCGGTAGCCTCAACCTACCCAGTGGGAAACCAAATTTGTTGGCCACCGAATTGCATTATAAGCCATCCAAAACATAAATAGTTTGAGCCTTTTTAGCCAAGCCTTATACGGTCAATAGTCTAGAAACCAACTAATAAACATCAGACTGAAAACATAAATGTTACCCGACATAAACATCCAAAAAATCTAAAATTAACAGTCATAACTTCGATCCACTAATCATCCAACTATTCCACCTAACCAAGATCTTTAGCACTTGATCCTGGTAATTCAGTTTGTGGCAGACATGGGATATGTCGCTTGATGCGACCCAGAGCGTTGTTCTGGTTTTGCAACTAACGTTGGATAAGCTAGAGCTCATTTTGAATGTCTTATAGACCTGACTCGACGTCATTGTGCACCACTCCGTTGGTGGTCGCAACCATTGCTTTGGCCACTATGCGCTTCATTAACCAGTAAAGATACTATATGAACAAGGTGAGATGGTTGCTTGTGTACCTAGGGTTCGTGATTAGTTCCCCACAGTCTTCGACTAGAAGTTCCAGTTTAGCTTGCGAATTCAACTCTACCTTCCAGTTCGCAATCAATTGTTTCACCTGTGTCGGGGTCCTTTCGCAGTAAGCCTTAACCGTGGCCTGAAGATTCTCATAATTTTTTTTTGACCCATCTTCCATGTAGTCCCATGCCACGCTATCTCCCGTCGCGCAGTCCCCTATCATGCAGTCCCCTACCATGCAATCATCTACCACGCAGTCACCTGCCCCGCAGTCACCTGTCGCGCAGTCTCCTGTCGTTCAGTTCTTTGTCGCACAATCGTCTACTGCTTAGTCCGATTGGAAAATGGATCTACATCTTTTCCTTTATCTTCCTAGTGTCTTCTACCTCTTCCAACTTGACCCAAGGCTCCACTGCGAGGTTGAGACTTCACCATATCTACCAAGGTTAGGCCCCCTTTCTTCACCCTTCTCCCACTTTCCTGTGCTCATGACCCAAGCCACTGTATAGAGGCCAAGAGTAAAGACAACATAGGCAAACCAGAAATTATACGCCAACCTCAAGCAAAGGCATGTAGCAGCTAGGTACTCCTTTCGTGTTCCTGTTGTCGCAAACCTGTAACCAACAAACTTAGGCTCCTTAAGAAACTGAGGACCTGGGCTTATATGCAGGATATATGGTCTTAATTTAACCTTTGCTCCCACTACCTATAGGTGCCAAGGATTACCAACCTTCACATTGTGGATCTGCTAAGATCTGCGACGCTTCATATTATCACAGTGAATACGTGTGTGAGGGCGTGAGGGATAATACCCACCATCCCAAAACAATAAAAGCTTTGTCATATCAATCAAGACCAAGCGGGCCTTTAGCTGTCTCACACCCTGATCAGGGGTTTTGATTAAGAGCCAAGTCCTTGTTCAAAATCAGAGTCAATTGTTCCATTCCTTCTTCCCCAATCTCCCTTATCGAAGGCTTATCTATATTCACTCTCGGCTGAAGATAGCCCTAGTTTGCTAAGAAATATGTAGCTTTGTTGCCATTGCATAGACATGCGAGGGGATGATATATTTGAAATATTGAATAAGTTCGCTGATATCCTAGATCAAGCGAGAACTCCTCCAACTTTTACTAATATTTTCCCACTGGGACCCCTGGTTAAGATTTTTAATAGTATTAATGACCATAGAAGAGTCATCTTCCACCACCATTTTTCTCAACCCTTCCCTTTTGGCTATTATCAAACCATGTTTAACAACATCAAATTCATCTTCTTTGTTACTTGCCATGCCACAATCCGAAGGATATATTTGGACATCTTGGCCCCGTGAATCCCTGATGATCCCTCCAAAACTTGCATCCCTAGGGTTACCTTTGGATGCCCCATCAAAGTTTAGCTTGAGAAAACCCTCAGGGGTGATGAGAAGCGAGAAGGAGATTGGTTGAAAGGCAAATTTAAGTTCCAAAATGAAGGTGCAAGCATTTTCTGGGATAAGCTGAGAGTAGACAATATTCCCACTTCTTGGGGGTTGACCTTCCAATCATCAGAATGCCATTTCTCTACTAGTATAAATTCTCTTACATTTTGGAGTATTCCTTTCCAGATTTCCAAGTGTGACAGTTTCTGGTCCTTGAAAATCCTTATGTTCCTTTCCTTCCATAATGCCCATAAAAGAAAGCCGAGAGATAGACACCAGGCTCGATTTACCATCAGATTGGAAGAGATTTTTTTCCTCCAACTCCTAATGGTGGATTAGATACTGGTATTATCCCGGTCAAGATGACCAAGAAGAGTATTTATATTCTACCAGAGTCGGGCTACAAAGGGGCATATATTCAGCAGATGCTCTATGGTTTCAGTCTGAGAGGCACACATATTGCAAAAAGAGGGCCCATGGATTTCTCTCTTCTGTAATTTGTCTGAGGTGAGAATTTTGCCACTGCACACTAGCCACAAGAAATACATTACTTTCGGCCATAATTGTCCCATCCATATTTTCCTGTACAGTGGATTTCACTGATCCATATGCTCCTCTGATGCCAGTTGGTAAGATTCTTTTATGGTGAACATACCTTTAGTTTTATAGCCCCACCTGAGAATGTCTTGTCCTTCTAACGATGCAATTCTTCTAGTGTGAAACTCAAAATCAACACATCCCATTGATTTAAGTCAGGAGGGTTGTTCCAGTCTTGTTTCATTTTCCACTGTCTCCATTGATTTCTGGGGGTCGGGTCCCAAAACTGATTAACCATCAAGTTGTGGGGTTTATTAGTGAAAAGTAAGATCTTCGCAAAATCTTAGAGACTCAATAGTTTTTCCCTTTGTTTCCACGAATCTGGCCAAAATAGAGCACTCCTCCCATCTGTTATCTCCCAGAATGTATGGTTGCAAATTAACTCTATATTATCAGAAGCTAAGTTCCAAATTGATGATCGTCTTGGAGTTCCCTGCATTCTCAGTCTTTCCTCTGTAGTTGAAGGCATGTTATATTTTTGGCCCCAGATGACCTTCCAGAGATCAGTTACACCTTGTATCCATCGCCACCAGAGTTCCCTCTCCCCATCACTTGGTTTAGTAGAAAGGGATCCTGAAGACCTAACCCCCTTACCATTTTAGGTTTAGTCAACTAATTGCATGAAAGGAGTGCCCATTTTTTAGCTTCCTGAGTCCCCTGCCATAGGAAGTTTTTGAAGATAGTTGTCATATCAGAGCAAGCAGTTTTAGGAGTAGCTAGACTCGAGAGTTGATATATTGGGATTGATTGTAGCACAACCTTTAGTAAAACCACCCTCCCAACAATGTTTAGGGACTAGAAAGACCAGTTTTTAAGCCGATATTGGATTCACTCAAGGATGGTTTTCAAACAGGAAGTCCTAAGAAAGTTAGTCACTAGGGGAATTCCCAGGTATTTGGATAGAAGAGAGCCAATGCGAACTCCCAGAATCCTGGCCATGAAAGACTGGGAAGGAATCAGGGTGTTGAAGAAAAAGATATTGGATTTCTCATTATTGATCCAAGTACCAAAATCTTGCATAAAGTCTTGCAGTATGGCTTTTAGAGCCCTGGATTCTTAAAGGGAGACTTGACATAATAACATTATATCATCCACAAATTTTTGGTGGGATAAGGGAAGATCATTGCCCCATAGATGAATTCCTTTTAAATGGCCAACTTGAATAATTGATTTTATATATCTTCCCAGCCCTTCCGCAGCCAGAATGAAGAGGAAGGGTGAAATAGGGTCACCTTAATGGAGGCCTCTGGATGCATTGAAGGTGTGGGAGGGAGAGCCATTAATGAGGATTGATAATACTAGGGAGGAAATGAGAGAAGAAATCCATTGGATCCATTGCTAGTCAAATCTAAAGGCTTTCACTATGTTCAGAAAAAAGGACCAACTTAGGCGATCATAGGCTTTGGATAAGTCTAATTTTATCATCATACCCTTTGATTTAAGGCTCTTGAGAGAGTGAATTTCCTCCTGGTTAGTGACAATTCCATCCATAATTTGGCGGCCTTGGACAAAACTGGTTTGCTCAGGAGAAATCAAGGCAGGAAGAAAGGGTTTAAGACGATTGACCATAATGGTGGAGATAATTTTATATATGATATTACATAGAGAAATAGGTATGAATCCTTGAGGGTCTTCAGAATGAGTTGTTTTTTGAATCAGGGCTATAAAAGTAGAGTTCAGAGAGGGATGTACCTTTCGAGATAGCTGAATTTCTTCAACCACTTCCAAGATATCCTTACCCAAAATAGGTCAGGCCACTCGAAAGAATTCTGTATTGAAGCCATCAGGTCTTGGGGCTCAAATCTACATCACTTATCAATAAATTTTTCATCTTTAAATGTTAGTATTGAAGTGGTAAAGGCTCAAATATTTATCTATTTTTGCAGATTTTCTTATAAGGAATGTATAGTGTACTTTTCTTTTTCAAAAATTCAACTTTAGTTTTCTTTTTCATAAATTAAAAATTAAAATAAATCTAAATCCATATATATGCTCTCTTCATGTACATGATACATCTATTATTATAGCTAAGCAAAGTTCCTTAGTAATGATATGTTTGTTCATGCATGCAACATTGAGTAAGATATAAATATAAAAGTAACTCAACTTGCAAACTTGATAACTTGTAAATGAAACAAATAAATCCATTCTAACTACATTCATCAAAATTAATGTAACATTGATAGAATATAACATCAAATCCACATCATGAATTTAAAAGTCAATGAAGACATTGTCATACACACAAGTTCAAATTCATGTATTTGTATTCCAAATCTGTCTAGCTATACATTTTTCTTTTCTACAAAGTGGAACTTCATTCCTAACATAGATAATGGAATTTCATGCCCATGAATGACATTACGGAAAGGCGGCCTCATGACTGATCTAGAAACTGGGTGTATAAGTCACCATCGCCACTCTTGGCACTCCCAAGTGCATTTCCAAATTGATATTGTTGCAAAAATTCAATAACCAATTAGCTATAAAATCCAAAATGCATATAACCAATTTTGTTAATTAATGATAATTTTTTGTCAACTACTCATTCTCCCCATGAAGATCTAAGGCAATGGAGAAGATTTCCCTTCCTAGGTAGATGGTGGAGCACTTGGTGATGGATATAGGCATGGTTCAGGAGTGATTGATAAAGGCATGGTGGAAGAAAAATAGGAAAATTTTAGTGGGATTGAGTGATGATACATCCCCATAAGTTGTATGATAGTGGGAATAACCCTAGGGCGAGGGATCACCCTAGGCAGGGAAATTGGAATGTTAAGGGTGGATGATTGGAACAATGAGAAGGGTGGATGATTGGAACAATGAGAAGGGTGGATGGTTAAAGGGTAAGGATGGGAATTGGGAAAGTTTTGGGGAGGCTGTTATAGGCATGGAAGCATTTATGAAGGAAAAAAGTGGTGGGTGTGGCCAACAATACATCCCCATTGGTTGTACAACAGGGGGAAGTACCCTCGGGGAGGAGATTTGGATGGTATTGATTGGAGAAGTGTTCCCAATGATATAGTTTCCTTCACCGACATGCTCATTAAATAATTGGAGTCGACAAGTTTTCTCGCCAACTCTAACAACAAAAAAAGTTCATATAGTTATGTCTATGCATTGCAAATGATAGTATATCATATGTCGCATGAAAAAATGCATAACATCATATTTACATACCATTTTTGTGTATAATAGAATATTGCACTAACTCAGGCATGTGGTCCACATTTCTTTGTTGTTGAGAAGATAACTCCAGTTTTTCATTCATGCTCCTTTTTTTTGCATGAACTCATCCAACCCTTTCAAATTGTAGTTTAGATTTCCCTGCTTTTGACTTGCGACCACAATGCCTTTTTTTATCGACTGGGCTCAAGAAACTATGTTTTCTCTTGGTAGTGATCTTGGATGGAGTTATAGTATTGAAAAAAATTCTGTTGTATTCTTGACATGCTTTGCTACCAAGTTGTTTAATGCATATGTTTGTTCCAAATTTGTAGGTATTATGGATATCAATTTCTCATGAGTTGATGATTTAACACGTTTCATCTCATCATCTTCAAATAATGCACTATCTAGTTGTACATTGGTTGATTCAACATTATATGAGAAATTATCTAAATCATCAATGCTTGTTTCATTATGATAATTTAGATTGGGAGGAGAATCAAAGCATGGTAGAAGCTCTGTTTGGATTTTTGGGCCCAATATAGGTGATTCATTCAAATCAAATAAAATTCTAGGAATTTCTGTAGTAGGATTAGTGACATTAGGCAATACATTTTCACCCAAACTAATGTTACTCGCCAGCATCTCAACTTTCAATACATGTTTACAGACATTTCCATTTAGGGCCCACTTGCAATTACATAAGTGTAGATTGGAATCTTTATATATGACACAGTACCAAATATCACGAGTATTCTTATTTTGGCTATGAACCCAATAATTTTTGTTACTCTTTTCATCAGGCACACAATCTTCATTTGGGATTTGGTTAGCTCTACACTTGGATGAATTCAACTATTCCTCAATTTTTCTGGGTCATATAAAACCAGATTCTTTTAAACGTTGCATATGATTGTAATATAATAAAGTCAGTATTAACTGTCATAGCCATCTTAGAGAAATCGCAATGAAGAGTCTTAATTTTCTTGTTTAGTTCCTAATGGCTTATAGCAAGAAGAACGATATCATCGTCATAGAGGAGAAGAGTGATGGTAATACTAGCAAGCTCAGTTCCTTTGCACCCCTCGATTTCCAAACACTCCTCTAACCTATCGATGTAAATAAAAAAAAGGGTAGGGAAAGGGGGCATCCTTGCTTAACCCCAATATTTCATTTAATATCTTTATACCACCCTTCGACAATTTTAATATTGGCAACAACCATCTCGTAGAGGTGAATCATAGCAATCTTCAACTTAGGAGGAATAATTATGATCTCATCAAGTCTTTTCCAAATCTTATATTGAGGAACAATGTCGAAGGATTTTCTAAAGTCCACAATGTAACAAAATATATCAGCTTTACTATTGCAACATTCCTCGGCAATGATCCTGAGTGACGAGGTGGTCTATAGTCGAGTGGTATCTCCTAAACCCAGCTTTCCCTTGAGCTCCTTTACTGTTCCTTTCAAGCCAAAGGCTAATTTTATTTTCCAAAATGAGACCATAAATCTAAGCTAAGATGTGGCTAATCATAATGGTCATGTAATTAGCGGGAAAGGTTTTGTCCCCATTTTTAAATATAGGCACAATAAGGCTTTATGTCCAAGGTTTAGGGAAGCCATGATTTTACAACCAAATTGAGAAGCTTGTGGAGATGAGGAATGAGGATAGATATTACAAACTTTAAGATCTCAGCTTGGTATCCTTAAATGTCTTTAGCTTCCACCTAGCGAGATTATTAATCCTAGACTCAACGTCCTTAAGAGAAAAGATATCTTCCTTAATAGGAGTGATAACGATGTTTCCCATGGTGTCCAGGGAGTCATACAACGTCTTAAGATAGATGTCCCACTTTTCTTGATTCCTCAAGAGAAAAGATATCTTCCTTAACAGGAGGGCTAATGATGTTGCCCATGGTGTTCAGGGAGTCATACAATGTCTTAAGAAATATGTCCCACTTTTCTAAGGGGATCGAATGATTATCTTTAGATTTACGAACAAGCACCATACGCCAAATTTTTTTGGGTGCAACTTTAGAAAGGTGAATAAGATGCTCTTGTCTCTTATTAATATATGACTGCTTCTTCTCTTTAATTAGGGCTTTGTATATACTAATATTTCAAATCTTTATAGTTTAATTAGGAGTGTCGTGAACATGTGGCTCCCAATGAACTATCAAGAGGGCTAATCTAGCCCTAACCGACCTTCCCTCCTTGACAAATTAACCCACAACCACATATAAAAATTCACAACTCCATTTTGATACGTCCTTTTTAAGTGCTTGAAGTGGCCCCTAGCTCCTCTATGGCTGCCCCTTCACGTCCTTGTGTCAAACCATGGTTTCTCTTGGTGGTTTCACACCCACAAGCTTGGGTACAAAGCCCACAGACTTGGGCTCTTTATCCACAAGTCACTTTTGTGTGCCAGTTCTTCCAAAGCCCACTATCCTAGGGTTTGGAGTACCTCTCAAGCTAAAAATATCAACACTTCCTCTTCACGAGGGAGGTACCTCCAACACTAGGAAGTCTCCATCAACTTCATCACCGACAACACTAGCCCATATGGCATCCATCACTACAATATAGTTTGTAGAATTAACATTGTAATATCGATAGTTCCTTTGCATCATCTCATCTTAACCTAAAGACCTAAACACTTCCATAGGGCTACTCCCTCTAAAGCGAGACTCCCTCTGAGTTTACGCGGTCTCCATTGACTTAATCTACTATTGACCTCTTGTCCTACAAGGCCAGTCTAAGTTGCGTTGGAACATGTTCCATCATCAACCCAACTCAATCCTACTAGCACTCATCCTCCTAGATCAAACACCACCTGTGCACACCCTTCACTCTTAGATATGCAACATCACGATCTAATGAAGAAACTAGTATGTCGATCTCCATTCCATCACATGAAGCAATCCCGATCAAACCAATATCATCCATGTCAAATAAATCCTTGAGCTTTCCCAAAACTCCATGGAAAGTCAGAGGAAGTTCATGATCAACCACCTACCCTATAAAAAATATTTTTCACTAGGTTCTCTACTAATCCACCAAAACTCCCTGTCAATCTCACTTCCATGCTATTCAAGACCACATCTCCATGACTTCATTTGAACCCTTTGCTCCATGCTTTATATAATCTAGCTCCCTTTGAGCTGCTTCACAATGCACACTCTAATTCACTGGCCCTTCAAAGTCGTTATGATACTATGTTGTTTTTACGTGATACTAGAGTCTAGGATAGAATCTTAAATCATTGATGTTACCAATCCAAGTATCACAACAAGGCTAATTTGCATACTATAATAATATACAATAGTAAATCAACACATGGACAAATATAGACAGCTTTTTACAAATTTTTACAATCCAATTTTGTTATATTAACAAACTAATAATACAATAGTCTATGGTTCATGTGACAACGCTAATTGCTCTCATACATCCATTGATATAAGAAAACAAAAAATATGGCTTGGTGTCAGTCCTTTGACAACCAATCTATCCTTACAAAATACTTTGATTGTCTAGTTGATGTACAACTCCTCACAACTCCCTTAGTCATACCTTGTACACATCTACTTAGTCCTTTAAATCTCGATTTGCAACAACTCTAATTTTCCTCTATCAATGAACCAACTCCATTAGGTCAATGAACTCATCTCCAAATTCTCTCTACTTGATTTTTAATCCTTCAATGAATCAACACATTGATACTCCTCTCGAGTTGTTCACAACTCCATTTTTTAACAACTCTCAACTTCTCACTGCTGCTCCCAAGTTATTTTGGGAATTTCTTCCCACTAGTGCCTTTTTGTGTTGCTCGATTAAGACACACTTAGGGGTTGGCAGAATTCCCTCTATCAATATCAAATGTCCTTCTCTAGAAATGAACTTAGGGCATGGAGAACTGACCAACTTTTGTTGTAGATGTCCTTCTCCACAAGACAAATCTAGGGCTACAAATTGTGCCTAGTTGATCAAATTTGTGATCTCCTCTTCTGCCACTTCTAATAATATCTTAGTCCTTCAAGCGACTTGTTCATTAGGGATTGAAGCAACCGTATACAACCCTCCATAAGTTGATTTTTATGCTACTCTAATTCTACTTCTTCTAGTAGTCACCTTAGTCGATCAAGGTGCTACTCTAGGCCACACTTGGTCCACTCTCACACTGCCCTCCAATAATCTATGAACATCCAATACAAATTTCTAATCTAGACTTTGTCCTCTGGTAACAAATCATCCTTAAACACATCATCAATACATACCTTAGGGTTGGTGTCTCTCTGCTATAGCCTTTGCTCCTATTTAGGGCTTCCAACAACGTATTATCCCTCTCCAAAATGCTCTAACAACCTCCTAAATACTACGAACTTTCTCCTTTGTGCTATTGCTGCCATAATTTTCTATCTAAGGTCTTTCCATCCATTGTTTAGGCCTTTCAACCACCTTCTAACTGAGGTACAAGGCTATGACCCTCTTATCTAACTATTGTACAAGACTGCGACTCCTTTTAGAGATATGCCCACACACAAATATCATACGAATCTGCCAGAATTTACCTTGGACTGCACATAGAGTATCTCAGCCCCTCAAAATAGGAAATGCCACCAAATCTATACACAAATAGACCCAAAATTGCCCCTCAAGTACGTGCCTCCTCCACAGGTCAAACACGACCCTCAACAGTCACTAGAGATCACCCACAGATCCTTTAATATTCACTAAAGTTGGCTTCTTAGATTTGTGGCCCAAAGTAGATTTTCTTCTTGTGATAAGGTGTATATAGAGTAGTCTTATGTGTTGTTATGTCACACTTCTTTTAGAACTCCTCAAATTCATTCCCAATTAATTCTCCATTGTTATCCATCCTCATTGCCTTTAGTTTCCTCTTTGTCAAATTATCCACAGGAGCCTTAAAGTTTTAAATTTGTGAAACACTTCAGATTTATTCCTAACAAAACAAATTTACGTATTTCTTGAGAATTCATCTATAAATGAGACATAATGCATATAGTTTCCTAGTGATTGAAGCAACACATTTTCGAACACATCATTATGCATCCACTACAATATTTATTTTTTTGCCATACTACTAGAGGATAATATTACCTAATTATGTTTCTTGTATAGGAAATGCTCATATAAATCAAAATATAGAGAGTAATTATACATACATTCTACCATACCTTTACCATGTAGTGCTTGAAGGCCCTTCTTTCTGGGATGTCCCAGTTTTTTATTCCATAGCATAGTCTTATTTCTAAATACTATAGGGTTTTTTTCTTCTTCAGTTCCATTATGAGGAACAAAGGGATTGTTGCACCCATCACTAATAGTCCTTCTCAATATCTTATATAGAGTTCAAAGCTTAACTCCTCTTGGTAATACCATTGCTCCTTGAACTATTCTATACATTTTATTTTCAAACATTGTTTTTACATCTGCATCACTTATCTTGATTATTGAAATCAAATATATGGTCAATACTGTGATGAGTAGAACACCAAAGAGTGTTTTAATCCTTCCATCCATGAGATTCAATGTGAATTTTCCTCGTCTTATGGTTTTGGTTGTCGATAAATCTCCTAGGAAAATGTCATTCCATCGTACCTTTCATATGCACAAACCACTCCTTGCGACGAGTCATATGAGAAGATTCAATTGAGCTAACCAACCATGCCTCAAGATCTACATGTGTGCATGAAAAGGGCAAGTACCGATCCCCTACTTCATCTAAAGGTTTTTTCTTCTATAGAAGCAGTATCATAAGATTCTTTTCTTTATGTCTTCTTTTTTGCATCTCCAACATACCTTTACAAATTTTCCTGGAGATTATATCTTCCTCTAGATTTAGATCTCTTACTTGAGGAATTATTTTTGTTTCTATATTAATAAATCCCTACCAAATACTTCAGAAAAATTGATTAGAAAATATACCAAAAAAATAAAAAATAAAATAATGAAATTTTTTTTTTTTTTTGGCTTAATCCACAGGGACTTTGAGCCTTTAATCTAGTAATTTATATAATACTTTTGAATAGAATTATCACTAATTAAGCTACACTGTGTGAGCTACACTATAAAATAGTTAAATTACATCAATATTTTATATTTAAATATAATATATATATCATTCATAAATATTAAATGATCACATCTATATGATAATTAGGTTGTTTAATATATATCCTTCATTATAATAAATGTATTTTTTTAAATAATATTTTAACATATTTTTAATAAAGTTAAGAATATTTTTAACTAAAAATTATTAATAATTAGATTTTGTATTATTTATATTTTATGATAATTTAAGAATATTTAATAAAATCTTATTAAAAAATATAAATTAATTAAAAATAAACAAAAAAATGTCGACAGCTTTTGGATAGATGGTGATGACTATGTTGTTAAGGTACTCCTAGATGTTTAAGACAATGATTCAATTCCCCACTCTATTCGAATGTTGTTCTTGCATATGACCACGATATGCCTCACCACTACCAAACTTTCAAAAAAAAATTAAACAATATAATACATTTTTTTTTAATAATACAAGCCTTCAAGAAGAAATTTTCCATGTTGAATGTGATATTTCACATGAGAAAAAAAAGCATTACTAACTATAAGGTGCTTGCCAAAGTAGCAAGACAAGTTCCAAACATAGGCCACTCTTGGGGTCACCTCAATCATTATAGTTATTCTTTATTAACACCTCAAGTTGTTGTTCGGCTATGTTTTGGTGGATAGGAACACTTCCAAAGAAGAGATGCTTCTTTAATTGAATGAATTATAGGTGTTAGTCCACTCAATGGACCAAAGACTAGAGAAAATTGAACGTTGCCTTGACTTGCCCCGTGCTCTAGATTGTTCCCCAAGAGATTATGGGGATCCTATCCATGTGGAAGCATCAGGCTCTAGAAAATATTGAATGTTAACTATGTTCTTTGGTTATTTACTATCAAGTCCTAGTTACTTTGTTTTTTTGCTTGAGTATAACCCTAGAGGCCACTTATTTGAAACAAAGTTTTTGGTTTTTTGGTACACTATTACTAAAAAATTTGTGTGGCTCTTAATGAAATTTTATGCCTCGCCTAGTTTCCCTACTGGGAGACCAAGACATATTTCAATTTATTATAGTTATTAGAAATAATGAAAATCCTTGTAATTAGAAAAAAGATAATTACAAATAAGAAATAAATTACAATTAATTTTACTATGAGCTATATGTGTAATTCTTTGGGTGTTCAACCTTTAGTTGACATGTATCCAATTTATTGCACTAAGACACACATTCAATAGGCTAGTATGAGGAAAATGTATAATTTCTTTTGTGCTCAACCTTGAGATACTTCAGTACCTCAACCATAAATATTTCTAGATTATGAACTTTCCACAATATTTTCTCCTTTAGAGTAATTCTAGTTTATCTCACTAGCATTGGATTTTAGTTAAACTCGAGTTTGTATGTATATAGGGTTCAAATTTGAATTCATCATTACCCTCTAAGAACCCTTTAGCCTCTGATAGAGGAGTATACAGCATACAATAGTATACAATTTTTCCCATATAAATCAAATTAAAATAAAAAGTTGCTTATCAAATTTGCAAAGAAAACCATTTCTAATTTTTTCACTTGAAGGATAAAATTTACTTTATAATATGTTTTACACATTATTTATATATATATATTATATATATATATATATATATATATATAATATATATATATATATATATATATATATATAATATATATATATATGAATATATATATAAACAATTAGAAAAATGAATTCTAACAATTTCTCTCCATATCTTGATAATTTGTTACAGTTGTGCCTTAGTAATGGCAAATGAAGATCAAAACTTTGGTTGTGGTGAAATCTTTTGTTATTCGTAGATAAAAACAATTTCAATTCGAATCAACACCTTAGCTTCTTAGTGTTTGGATTTAAAAATGCAAATTGTCTTACATCTTACTCTTTGATTGCATTTACTACTTTCTTAGTTTTCTTTCATTTATGAATATCACCAGCGTGTTTTGTTTATGCCTATTTATTTCGAAGATATGACAACAAACACTTGGGATTAAAATTGATTAAATCGAGCTACGATTCCTTATTATCCCATTTTCAGTGTTCATTCATTTTTTGTTGATTAAAAATAATGTCAGTTCTACGTTCTTTTACAAATGGTGTCATGCATAGGAATGCACATGTGCACTAATCATTGACTCCATAATTCTTATGAAAAAATATTCTTGTAAGTTATATTTATTTTATGGAAAATTTTGTTGTTGTTGGTTTGGTTTTAAATAGTTGTTTTCTTCTTTATTGGAAATTACAATGATATCTATAAAATAATACTCTATCTTTATTTTTATTTTTTTAGCCTCATTGCTTATGTGAATAATTGAGTCTTGTAAGAAAGAAAAACAATTTCATTGTATTGAGGAATGATATCCATATTAGATGAAAAGGTAAATGATTCTACTGAATTTCCTCCATATGATTCTTATATATATTATAAGTAAATGATCCAATGAAATTCTCCCCATTTGATTCATGTGTAGAGCTTAAGTAAATATATATGATTTCTATATGAATTGTAATACAGGTGAACCAATGTCATCTATATACAATCCTTGAAATGTACTTAAATTTTATGTTTTAAAGATCCTTGAAATGTACTTAAGGTTCATATTTTAAGGAAGTTTTGTAGATCTTCACAACTTAATACAATAAAAATTGTGATGTGTGAGATATACATAAAATTTTAAAGTATTTTCTCTTTTATATGAAAATAATAATTTATTTTAATTTGTGAATATTAAAAATCCAAAATATAATTAATCTTTTAATTTGAAATGTGCACTTTCTTTTCAAATTTCATGCTATACAATTCTTCCACTTTAAAAACCCAATCTAACAAGTGTTAAGGGATTAAGGCAATGGTGTCCTTTGCATTGGGCAAATTGAAGTACCCTTATCCTCCAAAATATCTTTATAATATTCAACCGCATAAAGTATATATGGTGTTGAAATATTTATCTATGTCCCTATTTTGTGCATAGAAAAGCAATGAGGAATCTCATGTGAAATTGTTTTAAATAAAAATAAAAATAAATATTACCAAAAGAAAATATAGTAAGTATTGCATGATTATGCAGAGGCTCATAACATTGATATGCAGAAATTACAAGCTTGCATCAATCGTCAATGGGTTTGATCGTTAAACTTTATAAATTCAGAATTAAGCTATTATACCGAGAGATTTAGTCCACATCATATTAAAATATACGAGACAGATTGTACAATGATATACAAAGATTATAAGCGTGCATCCATCGGCAATGGATTTCATCATTCAATCCTCTTATAAATTCAGAATTAA
Source organism: Pinus taeda (assembly GCA_000404065.3). NCBI lineage: Eukaryota > Viridiplantae > Streptophyta > Pinopsida > Pinales > Pinaceae > Pinus > Pinus taeda. Next base: position 189,402 of record APFE030790517.1, read on the forward strand.
GATATTCTCCAGTCGTTATGCAGAGATTGTATGTCATCCATCTGGAATTTTTGCATAATATTAAAAAATACGAGCCCTATCATGAGTCTCTTGGTATTCCTGTAACTTCCATGATAGGCAGTGTTTTGCAAAGACAAAACCATTGTGGCCGGCTGATTTAGATCAATACTGAAAGTAGGTGTTCACAAAACATATGAATGATGTATATACGTGTTTGTTCACTAGCGTTACACATGCAATACTTTGGTCACAAACTCCATAGCCAATGCGATCAGAGGAGCCGGTACTCGAAGGACTAGAAAGAGGAGAAGCAACACAAATACAAGGAGGCTCAATATCAAAGCCAAAGCAACTATGGCAAAGACGGGTCTGGTGTTAATCAACATGTTCTGCAACCATAACATAAATTTACAAACGTCTGAAGCATAAATAACGGACCACTCCTCAAATTTCATCCAGTGCTGTGGAGGCAAGTAATTTGTTTCTTACAGTGTCAACTCCTGTAATCCGTTTTCTCCGCGTCCACTCTACTTCGACCACCTGCAATGGAAGTGTTTTTGAAAATAAACATCAAACTATAATCTAGATTTCATACCCACAGACGGCTAGACATAGAAGTAATGCTTAGTTAGATATTTATTTATGAAAAGTGGAAAGTTCCAGATGATCTGATCAAAGTACCTAAGCCAAAATGGTTGTCACTAGATCTCGCGGCTTTAACAACAGTTCTTTTCAAGATGATCATATACTGAATTTGGGAATGAGCTTGTGACGTCTCACGAATTGATCTTCTAAAGTTTGTTTGCAGAGGCAATAACCGGCATAGACCTGCTCTGTGGACAGCGCCGCTAACTTTGGCCATGGCAGTAGCAGCCCTGACATCCATTGCTTTTATGAAGAACCAATCTCGCCTGATCTCCCCAACAAGGAACTCAGCGGAGTAATTTCAGCGCAAATTCAATTGTTATCCGACCTCAGGACTCTGAATCTGAGCGCCAATCTTTTTTTCGGCCAGTTCGAGCATGCCATTTTCAATCTCAGCAAACTTCAATCACTGGACATCAGCCGAAATGAATTCCTCGAACATTTTCCCATCCGCGTCTCGCGGCTCGACTTGATGCGGAAAGGAAACAAATAACTAGCAGCTGCAAGAAAATATTGGTTGAGCGGTAAATATAATTTCAAATTTCTGATGCGAAATGGCAACAAATAACTAGCGGCTGCAAGAAAACATTGGTTGAGCGGCAGATATAATTTCAAATTTCAAATTTGGCACGGTAAATATAAATTCAAATTAGTCTGTCGTCCATATTTACAGGTTCTGCCTACTCCGAAAAATGGAACCATGGGAAAACACGGAGTAACATGCATGCTCAGCGTGTCGCATCTCTCCGAATGCATAGCATGGTTTTATGTATGATGGGAATGGTCAGCATGGCATCCTCATCTCTCCGAATGCATAGCATGGTTTTATGTATGATGGAAATGGTCAGCATGGCATCCTCATCTCTCCGAATGCATAGCATGGTTTTATGTATGATGGGAATCGTCAGCGTGGCATCCTCAGAGACTGTCTTAAAGACATTAAATACCCAATAGCATAGGATTTATTGGTTGCCATGAACTGTCGGGATTTTGAAATATCGGAGGATTTTTAAAAAGGTGTACGATATTTAAGGGTCTTAAGCTTCCAATAATATATGACGAGAGAGTATGGTGTAAAGCGGGGCAGGAGGACAACGTGGAGTGGGACCCACCTATAAACTACAACCACTTGATATTAAGGTTATGTTAACATTAAAAAATTACAAGTCCTTGAGTTTTTTGGGATTTCGGATATCGAGACTTTTATTAAAATTAAAATTTAAATTAACTTCCGAAATCCAATGACACGATAATTGTTTTACAATTTGACTGCGGCGATTTTGTAGGACTGTTAGCAAAAAATGAGGAGATTAGAAAAAATGAATTAAAAATCGATATTTACAATTAATTTACAAAAAAAATTAAAATAATATACATTTTGTACATCTTTTAGCCCTAGTGGTAAAAATTATCAAACTTCGGCGAAGTGTCATTTGCAAATTGTGCATTCAAATGAGATAAAATGAGAAGTGATGGGAATCTTATGAAAAGTCAAATGCACTAAAGAACTCAAAAAGAAAATCAAAAGAAAATGAAAATATGGTAAAATTGTAGGACACTTAACCAAAAGAAAATATTAGTAGGTGATTTAGCCAAAAATTAAGTAAAGGGTCCTCATTATTTGAAATAAATAAATCAAAATAGGGGGGTTGAGTTTTCACCTCAATAGGAACATAGGATATCCAAAACACAGGAAAAAAATTGGGAGAAAACACCTAGAGACAACTCAATTAAGTTAATTGATTAATAATTAAAAAATTTCTAAGTCTATCATAGAAAAATTGATTAATTAATTACAATAATTTGAGAAAGATCGATAAAGCTCTAAAGACTCACACAAATGGAGTCTAAGATGATCTTAGCCATTGATAATCATTTAATCATGGTCTTTGGTGCTCTAACGAGATATTATAAGAGAAGATTGATAGGATGGAGATAGATATTCTAGATATTGTTGTGAGACACAGAGAGAGCAAGTTCCTTGGTAGATTGAGTTCAAGTAGAGAGAAAGAGTTTGAGCCAAAAGGAAAGAAAAAGAAAGAGGGAGCAACAGAGAGAAATTTTGAATGAATTTCTTAGTGATTTCCAGTTCCAGAGAGCCAGCAGACAAGAGGTTGAAATATCTGCAAAGTTAGCCATCCAGGTAGTGTGAGTTAGCCAGATTAGGAGAGTGAGTTGTCGGGAAGAGGTTGGATCAGTTGTTAGAGGCTAAAGAGTCATTCTGGACGACAAGAGTGAAATTTTCTAGTGGAAGGAGAAGGCTAGATGACTAGTATGGAAATTCCAGGAGGTTGTATGACTATCCAAGCCATGAGTGCAAGCAACTAGTCAAGTAGTGCAAGAAGGCTAGAAGGGGGCAAAGTTGTTTGGCAGAGAGATAAATTTTCTCTTAATTATTTTTGGTGAGATTATTGCTAGAGGATTGCCATTCAAGCATCCAAT